>JAOTQE010126777.1:0-12332 GCA_025631205.1 Nesometra sesokonis
GCGCCCCCCCCCCCCCCCCCCCCTCCCATGTTGCAGTCCCCTGATTTGGTACAATTTTGGCAGAGCCAAACCAAATGAGACATAAGTCGCAAATGCAAGTTTTCTACAATAGGCAGAAATATAAAAATGGTAAATTTTTTCAAATTTTATTTTATTTAAAAAATATACAGTTTATACATTCAACTTTCATACTACCTTAACAGTTTTTAGATATATAATCAAAAAATGTTCAAAAATGCAATTTAATGGGCCTTGCCTAGTCAAAGTATACTAATAAACAATTTTCAAATGCAGTTTTTTCAAAACTTACATTTTAAATTTTTGAAATTTGATTGTTCGTAACTTCATCAGGAAACATCACATGAAAAAGACTTTTTGCATGTTAAAGATAATAGTTTGCCTCATTCGTCTTGGCTCTGCCACAATTGTTTATTCGAGAAACCGGATATACATACACAGCAGAAAATATTGTGACCTAATGGTGAATGCACAACTAGAACCACCCTTTAAAAAGACAGCATTTTGGACAGCTGATTACTGCTGATGAAGAACTAATAAGTAGTAAAGTCCATAATACTCATAAAGAAGAATTGCTGTTAATATTTTTAAAAAATATCTGCAAAAGAAGGACATGGAATTACTTTTGAAGACGTAGGCTTAAGTGGCAGTCCAAGGCTAGGCACTGTCAAGTCAGTACTTGCAGGTAAACTATTAGAATAATAATTATAATAGATACCTATTTTCGGAGGATACTAAAAAATATTTTAATTATTGTGGCAAAATATTGAATTTATTTTTGACTCGTTTAATACTTTGCCAAAGCTTGTACAATATCTATAGGTATCGACTCAAAGGCATCCAATATTAATAATAATGTTCAAAAATGCAATTTAAATGGCCTTGCCTAGTCAAAGTATACTAATAAACAATTTTCAAATGCAGTTTATATAATTATTATTTCATTAGTACTAAATAACTTCAGTTAAAAATCCAAAATTATAATTACAATATTTTAATAATCTTTTACAGAAAATGAATACACCACACCATCATTCTTTGGCCATTCATACATTGCTTTTGAAATGAGACGACGTATTGGCAGCTCAACTGAGATAGAAGTGGAATTTTACCCGGAAGCTGATTCGGGTCTTATCTTATACTCATCATCCTCTGATGAGACAGAATTCATATCATTAGCACTTGTTAATGGGTTTGTTGAGTTCAGGTATGATATTTTTATAACTATGTTTGTAATTTCTAGTGTATGTTTTTTTTTTGTGTTTATTAAAGAAGTATTGTCACTTGAAAATGACCAAAAGATCATCATTTGGAAATGCCCTTTTCATCAAAGTAGTATCAAAGTTACGAAAATGAGAATAGAAATTATGTGTATTTAAAGAAATTATGTGTATTTAAAGAGAAGTTTACACAAAGGAATGATCAAAGTTAAGCCGGGTACTCACTGCGTCGTGCGACGGTCGTACGAGGGTCGCACGACTAAACCGTCGCTTCCTGTGTGGGTGGTTGGCAGATGCAGTGACATTCTTCTATTCATCGACCGACGATTTTTTTAGTGATTCAACATGGAAATCACTAAAAAAATCGTCGGCCGATGAGTAGAAGACTGTCATCGCATCTGGCAACCACATACATGGGGAGCGACGGTTTAGTCGTGCGACCATCGTACGACCGTCGCACGACACAGTGAGTGCCCGGCTTTATAGAGGCTTCCAGCTTTTTTTTATGAGACTGACTAATTTTTAGCATATAACGGTGTGGTACTGGTTGTACATATTTGTAAAATGCCCTAATTTTTAGTGTCATGGTCATAACTTTTGTATTTATTTAAAATTAGCAAGTAATTTGAAAATCCATTTTTGTCATTTTTCAAGTGACAATACATTTTAACAAATGAAAAAAGTATTTGCTAAACTATAATATTCCAATTAAACTTTATATAAACTTAATTCCTATTTAAAATATTATTTAAGACCATTTTTTCTAAATAAATTTCATCAACTTTTTGAATTAATAATTAGGTATAATATTTGTAAAAGGCAGGAGTGTAAAGTCTGTTTTTAGATTAATCCTATGCTCACTCTAACCATTTTCTAAGACACCAATGGCTACTGAAATTGTCATTTGGCTAAAATAATAATGACCTCTTTCGTCAAATTGGCTAAATGAAAATCTCAAAAACTGTCCATTTTACAGCCATCGGTTTTAAAAATTTGGCTAAAAAATGTATAATTTGGCTAAATAAATTGGTAACCTTTATCCATTTTGGCTAAGAAAAAAATTTACCCTGGCGTGAGCATAGTTAATCTACTCTCAAAACTAACATCATTGAATCAATGTACCAAACCCTTAAATTAAT
The DNA here is from genome assembly GCA_025631205.1 of Nesometra sesokonis. Classification (NCBI taxonomy): domain Eukaryota; kingdom Metazoa; phylum Echinodermata; class Crinoidea; order Comatulida; family Antedonidae; genus Nesometra; species Nesometra sesokonis. The sequence continues at coordinate 2,378 of JAOTQE010126777.1, forward strand.
CATTAATAAAATAATGCGTCTTTATAAATTACAAGCTGTTTTAAGAAAATGGAAGTGGTTATGCACATCAGATTTTCATCTGTTAAGAATTACTCCCCAAAAAAAATAACATAGTCAAAGCAAAAAGCACTAGAATTATCCCTCCTGTTTATGTTGCAATAGTAATGGCTTAAATGTACTGCTGTTTTGTAGATACTATTCTAATTTGTAGATGAATTGATAGATTTCTTAGAGCATTAGTGATGTCCGTCTAACCGAAGCACACTGTATCCCTTTTCCCAGCTGTAAAATGACTTATCTCAAATGTTCTAATTATCGTAGGATAATCTGAAAGGTCCACTAATCAACTTCAAGTAAGAAAATATAATGGATACTCCAAGCAACGAGATACACACCATCGTGACAGGATGCAATATTTCGACATAAATTCTTTCATCATCAGGAATGATTCCTGATGATGACATAGTTTATGTATGTTTATGTACGGTGTGTATCTCATTGCTTGGAGTATGCATTATACTTTCATCTTAGGATAAGTAATATATATATAAGTATACTATAAAAATTATTTTTTGCTACAGTAGATATACAGTCGATCATCTAATTTACAAATCTCTCATTTACAAATATTGGGGACCATGTCAAAATAATCCTGCTGAAGTTACTTCAGTAAGTCAGTTACAACAGTATTGATTCAGTAGCTGACAAAAAATTGCTGAAAACAATGTCAAGATAAGAACTTGTGAGTCAATGTAGATACCAAATAAACAATGGAATTGGATTACTGCAGAAACTGCAATAGACTTAGTAGTATATTATTACTGCGGTAAATGCAGTAGAAAATTTTGACATGGTCCCTCAATTTAACACTATTCAGCCAATGATGTCTGTCATTCAAATATATTGGTGCATTTGTTTATTTAATTCATTTGTTTTGCATTTCTGCAAAGTTCATTTAAATATTTTAACAAGAGGACAAGATAAGCATAATCCAGTGTTGTCAGGCCTTGTCAACATAGTCTCCTAGAGCATCAATGTTGGCCACGATGGTTGAAATATCTTTCATGATTCTTGAGATTGCCTCAGGATGCTTGACAGATGGCAATAATGTCTACCTGTTGTACACATTTTAAATAATGCTTAAAAAGTTATGAGAGTGCTACTTGGGAATTCAAATGCTTCCAAATTAATAACAATAATAGCTTGTGTCAGCACAAACCATAGATGCTTGTCTTTGATACTGACGTGAACATTGCTTGCTTTATCAGTGTCATGAACATTGTCATTAACAAACTACAAACATTTTTAAGCCCAAAGAGTGTAAATAAGATGTTCGGCTGAATATATACTGTACAAAGCAAATTATCTTATAGGCTAGAAAACTTTAAAGGTGATAAGTTTTATTTGTCAGGTTTATAATATTTCAACATTTTGTAGAGTGAATATTTTTTTAAGATTATGATTAAGTAATTATTATATATTAAGTACCATAATTGTGTGAATTAATGCCTGAACACTTCAATATGTTTGCCAATTGCTGATTTAAATTGACTCTCCTTTGTAAATTGAAGGGGCACTTATATGGTGGATTCATACCCAACTAGAGCTAGATCTATCATCCGGATAAACAACCTCATCTAGCAATAATTTTGATGTGAGTGCTTAATTAGGGCAAGATCAAAGAAATAATTGACTATAACATGTTTTCTCAGCTAAGAACTAAATCCACATAATAAGCAGCTAAGCCAGTTGATAACAGGTGGTGATAGAGGAAATTACACAATGGGTTGCAACAACTGGCAAATCAACCAATCAGGTTGAAAATATATATTATGTTTTGTCATTGATTACCAATGCATTATTAATTGCAATTCTAAGGATCTTGCTATAATTTCTGATAGAATGCAATTATGTCTAGATGCGGTTGTTTATCTAGATGATTGAACTATATATAGTTGGATATGAACCGGGCTATAAAAATTATTTGAAATTCACCTGGATCAGCAAAATGCTTATATTAGATGGTAAAGCCTGCTTTCCATAAATCAATAATTGTTACAGCATGTAAATTTATGGGAAAACAGGTTTTATGTAAATTAGGAGACTCATTTAAATGTAGCACTTCATAAAATGTCATGTGTGGAGAGGCATTTAATCATACGAGTATGGTATTTACAGTAGTTTAATTCCTAAGCACGTAATTAACATGTCAGGTGTTACCTTCTCAGGTGGCAAGGCCGAGATGTGGAGATAGCTAGGACAACAGTCACCATGCCAAACGTGGACTTCACTAACGAGTGGGTCTTTTTTACCATGTCCTTTTATATGGCCACATGGTTTATTCCTTTCAAGCAATCAACAAGCGCTAACAAGTCATTTTTTTGTTTTTGCCAGCATTCTTTACTGCTAACTCTATCATATTAGATTTATTATTAATCTTTATTATTTTGGTTCACTCACATTTTATTTTTTGCAGCTGCTAGCTTTAAGATAAGGGTAGAATTATTATACTGTATTTTTGTTATTTGCTAAAGCTTCTGGAATTACATTTCTATATTTCTGACATTATACTCTTTCCAAGTTAACTGAGTTGGTCAATTCTTTTGTCAATTCTTTATATTATACATTGGATAGTTGTATCCTAGGTCAGTTGTTATTCCACGCCACTATACACATTTCAGAATTCTGTTGGTAAAATTAACTGAATTGTTTTGAATGTTTTCCTGTTTATAAATAAAAAATGGTATATATTATAAAACTAATTCATAAAAGTGCCAATGCAAAAAAAAATGAATGCACAAGTAGACATATAATCCATGATAAACCAATCTTTAAAAAAATCACTTTTAAATTCTTAAAAGTAAATATGAACACAGAAATGGACGGAGCATTCCAAAAAAAAAAAAAACATTGATAGGACAGAAAAAGAAAATTGACCATAATTTTAATGGAAGGAACTTCCATAAAGTTAAAAATAATAATCATAATAATAAAAGAAAGAAGATATTTTTCAGTGGGGCAAGAGTGGGAAGATAGAACATTCAAATCATAACAATTTTTTTTTTAAAGAAGTAGTTTAAAACTTGTCAAAGAATGAGAATTCTACAAGACTGCTTCCTCTATGTTAATTTAACAGAACCTGCCCAGTTCCTTACCAATCTTAAATAGAATATTTTCCTGAACTGTTAGAGTAAATTGTGTTCCTGAACTGTCATTTTTTATATTAATTGCTAAAGAGTCCAGTTCGAACAGCATTCAACATTTACAAGTCTATGCTATATCTGTATGCTAGGCAATCCACACCCTGTTTTAACTCTGGAAAACTATATCTTTCAAATAGAAAAACTGTAAGATCTTGTTTTGGGAAGTTTTTGATCTTTATTACTTTTGAATCCAGTGTTTTGGAAAGGGTATAGCTAGTTCCAAAATGCTACTCTTATTTTTAGTTGCAACATTTGTGTTTTTCATCATCGATTGTGTTATGCGCAAGCCATTCCATCTTTAGAGCTAATGTCCATGCATTTTAATTCAATGGTATCAGGTAGTCGTCATCATTAATTTGCACTCTTGCTATAGCAGACAATTTGGATTTTTTTTTCTACAGGAGAATGGAAATATTTATTATTGTTTATTTTTATTATTTTAATGTAGTCAACTCTACCGAAACTTACCATTCGGAAAACCGAAATTTAGAAAACCAGACCTTTTTTAAAATCCCAAAATCATGAAACCAATGTAAATATTGATGAAATTTCAGCTCTATAAAAACTGTCTGGAAATTGTGAAAAAATGGATTGTTTGAATGGAGGTTGATTAAGGGAGACTTGACTATGTAGCCCCTTTTCCACTTACACGGATGTGGTTGCAACTATTTACGAATTGAGTATGTGAGTATTCAATTCATAAATAGTTGCAACCAGTACGCGAGTACTCGTAAACTGGTCGCAAATGAATCTTAATCATAAGATATTTGTAATAATTCCAAAATTGATCGGTGATTCATGTTGGTATTTACAAAAGTTTTGAAATATTCAAAAGTTTGGCATTTGTTAACAAACTCATTAAAGTTCGTAAACCATTGTAAGGCAGTCATATATAGTCGTAAATATTTGTATTTAATCGTAATTACTGTAGATCGGTAAACACTTATATGTGACGGAAAAGGTTTGCAAACTTCAGAAATACATGGCAAATAATTTACATTTATGGACATTTGGAAAAGTATACGAACAATTTGCGATAGTAATCGTAAAATAATTGTAAAGATTGGCAAAACATTTGTTATACTTTGTATAACCATAACTGTTGGCAAATATGTAAAAAGTTTGTATTTGCTGGCATGTGAATCAGTAACCATCGTTAAACAGTCAAAAGACATTTGCGAAGATGTCATAAATATTTATTTCATTTTCTAAAGTATTCGTAACTAATCGGGAAAACATTTCGTAATTGTGTGGATAGTTTATGTCATGTTATACACAAATGATTATGAAATTGATTTTATAAATGATTGTAGCGAGATTCGTCTAAGTGGGAATGGGGCTTAAGAAACATATGTAAAGTATTGAAATAACTAACCATAAATGTAAAAATAATTCATTTTATAAAACACAGGGCATGCTTTTGATTTTAATATATGTTAATTTTGATTAATTAATACTAGTTTTTATTTACACAAACTTGAATGATGTACCATAATGATGAAGATTTGTTCAAAGCATGCATACATACATTCTGTTAAAAATTAACTGAAAATTAGTTTTATGAATTGTATAATTTATAAATTAGATTAGTATACTATGGTGAAAGATATTAAGATATTATATATTCAGTATTAAAATATAGTAACTCCAGTATTCTTGTAATACAGCATTATACAGTTGAACCTCCCTGTGCGGACACCTCCCATAACGGACACTAATTCAAAGACCCGTTTGTTCTTTCTATCTAATCAATGCATTTGGTACCTCTCGTAAGCGGACACCTCCCCTCCCGTAAGCAGACGCGGGCACTTTTTTCTTAAAATTTGGATTTTTTGTACGTAAATTTACCTCCCATAAGCGGACATCCTTAAAGATTTACTGATTTTTCTGTACAACGAATACAAATTTCTGTATAAAATCGTTCTTATACTCTATTGACTGAAAATCATATTACTGAACTAATCTTAAAAATGAAAATCATACATACTAATGTATAAAATGTAGGATAAAATGCGGTATCTATCATTTTAAGAGGCAATTTCTGTTGAGAATGCCATGAAATATGAGACATAAGGACGTATACATAATTTTAAAACTTTGGCCCTCTATCGGCCGAAATTCTCGTAAGCGGACACTTTTCCCGGACTCGAGGGTGTCCGCTTACTGGAGGTTCACCTGTACCTGTTATCATAACCAAACTCACTATACTCTACAGAAAAGGGAATTTAAATATTGACTTTGAATGAGGTGTAAAGCCCCCTATATATTGGTCTGTTGCTTATATAATAAAATAATATGACATAATAATAGTTGTAGTAACACTTTCCAAGTACAGTACTTTATACAACAAGCAAGCCTTAATAATAAAATAATCATAATGCTTAGCATTGGTGCCCTTATATTGTACTGCTGTCTCACACCAATGCTAGCCAAGCTTTAGTTACTAACACATTTAAAAAATGTAATTCTTAATTTGTCTATAAATGAGTAGTAGATAAAATTCTGTGATTTATAAAAAGCTTACGAAGGGGAGTGATTAATTTTTTAACTGATTTATGACCAGATTTGTTTTTCTTTTCTATAGTCCGGCTAATTATAATCTTTTATGAATATATTTCTGAACGTCTAGCTTCACTCTTCACCACGTACTCAAACTGTTAGGTCAACTTCAAACCAAATATTTTTTTGTCCACCTTGAAAGTTCAAGTTACATGGGAAAAGACCCTTCATTGTCGCCACACCAAAGCTATGGAATGTTTTCAAATGTCCGTAATTCACTTTCAGTTAATGTTTCCAAGTGTTGTTTGAAACTTATTGTACCTGTAGTTTCTGATTCTATATTTCCATTTCACTTGCTTCGAGGGCATAACGACCTTAAGTAACTTGCAATGTACAACCAGTAATTTGTTTGATTATATTCATAGATTAATTAGGTATATTATAATAAGATGTTACCATTTGTACCATCAGTCCTTCCCCATCACCCTTAACAAATGTGTAGTGTATGTGTTGCATGAGTACTATTTTTCCCTACTGTAAGAGCCTAGAAACTAAAAATACCAATTTAATATAATTTAATGCAGTTGTCCCCATCGCACTAATATATTACAAGAAACAAAAGTTTGCCAATGAAATCACAGTATTCCGATTTAATACACAAGTTGCATGCAAATTTGTAGTGCGAGTAACATTGTAGAAAAAACAAATTACTACAAAATTTTATGTCTAAAAATGGAAATACTAACAAATACTAATATATTGCTTATTACCATACTGATTTGGGTATAAGGCTGTGTCCAGACTATCAAATTTTCGTTGACAAGAAACTTTCATAAACCCATATATGGTAAGGACATATCTATGTATGGTCATGATGTGATATCATCATGACCATATATAGACATATCAAAGTTTTTTGACAAAGAAAATTTGACAGTCTGTACTGAGCTTAAGGCCAGTATGTGACTATGTCAGTGGACTAAACCTCCAATAAAAAATTAAACTAAATTAGGAACTTATATAATTAAAGAGAATTTCAGAAAGATTAACAATCTTCAACAGGCCATAATGAACACCTTGCCTATTCAGGACTTCTTGAGACACCCTTGAGATTTCCCTTGTAGTCATCCAGCAATTGTTTGTATGCGTATCCTTCCTAAAATGCATGTACAACTACTCCCATTTAAAAAGATAAACACTTTGCTTGTTATGAAAAAGTAGTCTTTTGCATCATTTGTCACTGTAAAGTGAAAAATAGGCTAATTGGTGTTCTAATTGTGAAAGTTTTACAAAACCTAGAGAATTTCCTGGAGAAACTTAATAAATTGTGGAGAAAATTTAATAATTCCAGGAGCCCAGTATACCCACAATTCCTGGAGACTCCAGGACAAACATGGAAACTTGGAACTCTGCATTAGTTTAGTATACACATGCTTGCTTTCCTATCATGAGATCTTGGGTTGAAATGGTCACTCCTTATTACTTCCTAAACCAATGCCACTTCCTAGCCACATAATGCAACATAGTTTAGAAATTGGTGCTGTAATTGCTATACACATGCTTGCATTTTTATCATGAGGTTTTGGGTTTAAACTTGGCTGCTACAGATTGCTTCTCAATAATAACAGCATCAATTGCTATAGCCTCACAATGAAGTTTAGATTCTAAAGCAGGACCTATAATTTTCATCCTGTTATTATCAAAAATCTTGCTGTTGCATATGATAATCTAAAATTAATTTTACATCTTTTCTGCTAAACTACTGAAGAATTTTGGTTATTGGAGAAAATTCTCCATTGAATAGTTAAAAAGTATAGAAACAACTTTTGAATCATATTTCAATTTTTGCAGTCAAATATGGAAGCAAAATTCTATACTCACCACTTTAAAACATTATGTTGCTCAACATATTTTATAATGCATACATTAATATAATGTACATATTTACTGTTTCTGTCTTGTAGCAGAAAAATTGAACAGTAACAAAGCACCTTCATAGTGCATATTTCTTTTTAAATGCTTCCTTTTTAAGAATTTTTATCATTGGAATAATTAATATGTTGCTTTTATACCATTTATTAAGATGTGTTGTCACTCGAAATTGATCAAAATTTCATAACATTTAATTTTGAAATTTACTTGCTCAAATAATTAAACTAACATCGAAGTTAAGAACCGAATAGAAATTATTGTTAAAAATTGTGTAATAAGGATTTTACACTGAATGCCAAAAATTATAGAGGATGCAAGCCTTTGAATAGGTTTTTGCTAATTTTTAGCATTATAATGTTGTAAAATTGAGGTTAAATATTCTTTTTAATAATATACTTTTGAGTGGAATGACCATAATTTATATATTTCTTCAAAATCATCAAGTTATTTTCAAAATCAATTTTTATTGGTCATTTTTCTGGTGACAGTACATCTTTAATAGAAGTTCTTACCTTCTAACATTCTTATTTTATTTTATTTTATAAAGTTTTGATGTTGGACTTGGTGATACTCTCGTTCTTCGGAGTCTCCAACCAATTGCTGTGAATGAGTGGCATACGATTGTTGCCATGCGTGAACGCCGCGCTGGCGACCTACAAGTTGATGAACAAGATAAAGTCACCGACAGGTTAACAAGTGGGTCTACATTCCTTAGTCTGGAAACAGATTTATTCATTGGTGGAGTCTTTGAAAACCAGGAAAGGTATGTATGTGTGTTTGTTACCTGAGTTTGTATGGTAATAATTGTGGAGTGGCATTGTAGCTTGGTGGGTGCCTGCATTGCTATTCTGTGGTTCTGGGTTCGAATCTAGCCACAACCCAGGTTCAATTCCATGACCTATAGCTCCACTCCATAATCTTCAGAATGAGACTTGGTTTAGAAAGCATGACAGTTGTGAAGTGACAAGAAAACCTTTGTTGGATATGACACAAAAAGAAAGGATACGCAGCACTTTGGGATGGGCACCTGTCCTGATCATAGGGTTCCATCATATTAAGAAATCTTATTGAAAAAACATTTAGAGAGTGTAATACATATCCTAACGAAGGTGATACACACCATCCTGTAGGGATTTGATATTTCAACATTAATTATGTCTTCATCAGCAGGACCCAGGGATTCCTGATTATGACAAAATGTCTGAATATTCAATTCTGAAAGGATGGTGCTATATGTATCTCATTGCTTGGAGTATATATACAGTTGAACCTCCCTGTGCAGACACCTCTCGTAAGCGGACACCACCCATAACAGACACTAATTTAAAGACTTGTTTGTCCATCAAGTACTGTAAGTGCATTTGGTACCTCTCGTAAGCGGACACCTCCTGTAAACGGACATGAACACTTTTTGTCTTAAAATTTAGATTTTTTGTATGTTAATTTACCTCCCATAAGCGGACATCCCGGAAATTTTAGTGATTTTTCTTTACAATGAATAGAAATTTCTGTACAAAATCGTCCTTATACTGTAATGGCTGAGAATCATATTACTGAACCAATCTTTAAAATGATAAACAATATTTAATAAACAATATAGAATGTGGAGTCTAGAAATTTTAGAGGCCATTTGTGTTGAGAAGGCCGTGAAATGTGAGGCATAAAAACGTAACTTTGGTCCTCTATCTGCCAAAATTCTCGTAAGCGGACACCTCCTGTAAGCGGACACTTTTCCCGGTGTCTGCTTACTGGAGGTTCAACTGTACCTTCTTAATTAAATTTGATTAGGAAACTTTCATTTTTTAAAAGGTATTTATTGCTTTTTCAGTATATATCAACAACACCAAGTGACCAGTGGTCTCGTAGGATGTGTGAGAAAAGTTTCCATTAATGATGAACCGTACAATTTAGAGTATGTTGGAGGCGATGCATTGTATGGAGCTAGCATTACAGAGTGTGGAGTTAGCCCATGCGATGCTAAACCGTGTCTTAATAATGCCACATGTGTGGAAGAATCAGAAAATTTCAAGTGTGAATGTATCGATGGATTCTTTGGTAAGCTATATTTTTAATTACCAAATCGTAAAGGCCGCAATTTTCACATACAAAAATGTATAGTGAAAGTTGCCTGTAATAGTTGTTTGCAGTTGGGATAATAAGATTGAAGTATGCCATGGACAGATGTAATGTTTCAGCAGAGCTCCCAAGTCTCACTATTTTGGCAGAAGTCTCACTATTTTTCATTCAATCTCACTCTTTCACTATTTTTGACATTTTCTCACTATTTTTGACATTTTTCCACTATTTTTTCTGAAATTACA
>JAOTQE010126788.1:0-12331 GCA_025631205.1 Nesometra sesokonis
AAAAATATAGAGGCTTCCAGCCTTTTTGATGTTTTTTGCTCATTTTTAGCATATAACGTTGCAATATTGGGGTAAATCATTTTAAAATAACCTAATTTCTAGTTTCAACGTCATAACTTATGTATTTCTTCAAGATAAGCAAGTTATTTTTAAAATCAAATTTTTGTCATTTTTCAAGTGACAATACATCTTTAACTCTTACTAAAACATTTCTTACCCACTGTCCCAGCATTATGGATTGGTGTTTTTAGGAGATCGTTCAACTGCTGTAAAGATTCTGTAACCATTAAGTCTTCAGCTTGATTATTTAGATCAACTACATTTACAGATGGCTGTAGAAACATGGAAAATGAATCCTAAAAAAAACAATAAGTACATTATAACAACATGTATATAACTACCAAGCTCTGTTGTTTACATGATAGTGCCTTTTAGAGCCTCGATTCTCGGCTATCATAGCTTTCGTTAAACACAACAGCTTCCTTCAGTGATCTGAGGTACATTACAGGTCAAATTCTGTGTAGTGAACACAGAACATAAGTTCACAGACACGTTTTTGACGCCGGATGGGGACACACATATAAAAACAATAGGGGAACCTCAATTGTGGTTATCTCCACAATTCTAAAATTGGGGATATCCCCATTTCGCAGTGTATTCCCTATTTGTAGATGTTTATTCAATCAAATGTCCCCAGTCGGCGACACAGAGAGATACGACCTTGTGCTATTTTAAGCTCAAGCTGGACAGAGTTCTAGAAGTAGCATGTTGCAGTCCATCATTTGTAAAGAGCGTGAGAGTGATTGCTCTCCTTAGCTCTGCTGAATGTGCTTGCTGGAGAGCAATTTATAGCTCTTCTTAATTTAGTCGGCAGAGGTGTTTTTGGATGTGGAGGGAAAATGTAACTACGCACTAAACGCAAAAGAAGATTAAGAATTACTAATTTTTTCAGTACATTTTTTTTTTAGTGAACAGTTATTTCTCTTCCTCATTACCTAGTCATTTCTGAAGATTGTAATTACAGTAGCCAAAATTCCAAGGAGAGCAAATTGGCACTCTCCTGAATCTTACAAATGTAATGCACTGCTTTGCTTGTTGGTTGATTAATTTAATTAATACGTAACAGAAACTTTTTTGCCGATGGTAGGAAAATTTAGAAGGCGCCTTAAAACATATTTTGCATAGTCGTCGGTAAAAGGACTTAAACTTGAGCATAAATTTTATTTAATAAACAGTCGAAAGAAGTAAAAGAAAAATAGTACGGTCCTCAAACATGATTCGAACCAGTGAATGAATGTAATTGCAGACTATAAAGTCAAAGGTTCTGAACCCAATCTGCCAACTAACGCTTGGCAATAAAACAAGAGTTTTTAAGAAGAAAATATTAAATCCTTGGAACAAACAACAAGCAAAACTTTGGAAAACAATTAAAAGAAATTTAACTCAGAAGGATGGCTCAAAGCAGGAGTTCAAGATACGAGTACTTGTTTATAAATTTTGTTGCATAGGACAACTAACTGTAGCCGTCCACCTTTTAAATGACGAATATTATCAATAATTGTTTACTTTATCATGTTTTTATGCTGTATTTTATGGTTTTATTTATTTATTTGTACATGTGCTGGTTTAATAAGTATGTTTTTATTGGAATGTTTTATAAGTTTGTATTTATTTGAATAACTATAAACTATTTTATCTACTGTATATTGATCATTTTGTATGTACAGTTGTAATCCTGACCATAATGTATGAATTGCCCCATGTGGGATAAATAAAGACATATTGAAAGTGAAGTGATCCTATGATTTTGTTTTAATATTCACTATAGGTTTAGCATGAAGTTTGTTTTTCAGGAGAGCCGGATTTGGGAGAGTGGACTGTATCAGTATTAAGAATCTCAAGTTCTTGGTCATGTGGGGAGATACCCAAGACAGGACTTGGAAGAGTGGAATGTACCAGAATTAAAAATCTCAAGTTCTTCGTCATGTGGGGAACTACCCAAGACAGGACTTGGAAGAGTGGAATGTACCAGAATTAAAAATCTCAAGTTCTTAGCCATGTGGGGAAATATCCAAGACAGGACTTGGAAGCGTGGAATCTACCAGAATTAAAAATCTCAAGTTCTTTAGTCATGTGGGGAAATACCCAAGACAGGACTTACAAGAGTGGAATGTACCAGAATTAAAAATCACAAGTTCTTAGTCATGTGGGGAAATACCCAAGACAGGACTTGGAAGAGTGGAATGTACCAGAATTAAAAATCTCAAGTTCTTAACCATGTGGGGAAATACCCAAGACAGGAGTTGGAAGTGTGTTATGTACCAGAATTAAAAATCTCAAGTTCTTGGTCATGTGGGGAAATACCCAAGACAGGACTTGGAAGAGTGGAATGTACCAGAATTAAAAATTTCAAGTTCTTAATCATGTGGGGAAATACCCAAAACAGGACTTGGAAGAGTAGAATGTACCAGAATTAAAAATCTCAAGTTCTTAGCCATGTGGGGAATACCCAAGACAGGACTTACAAGAGTGGAATGTACCAGAATTAAAAATCACAAGTTCTTAGTCATGTGGGGAAATACCCAAGACAGGACTCGGAAGAGTGGAATGTACATAATTAAAAATTTCAAGTTCTTGGCCATGTGGGGAAATACCCAAAACAGACTTGGAAGAGTGGAATGTACCAGAATTAAAAATCTCATGTTCTTGGTCATGTGGGGAAATACCCAAGACAGGACTTGGAAGAGTGGAATGTACCATAATTAAAAATCTCAAGTTCTTGGTCATGTGGGGAAATACCAAGACAGGAGACAGGACTCGCAAGAGTGGAATGTACCAGAATTAAAAATCTCAAGTTCTTGGTCATATGGGGAAATACCCAAGATATTTTAATATTATACTTCACATGAGCATTTCTCTAACATTTTTAAACAAATGGACTGTACCAGATTTAGAAATATTTCTAATTAGCAAAAGTTAATTGATTTGATTTATTCAAAAGATCATACATTTAATTTCGGTTTCTTGAGTGGTGTCTTGTCATTTACCTTTAGACCTGCCACTGGCAAATTCTTCGGATCTGTAAGCTTCTTTGTTTGAGATCTTGTCATTGATACAGGAGTCGCTGATGTCTTGTCACCTCTTTTGGGTGTCCTCAAGAAATATGGTGAGGCTTTCTTGTCCTGATTTGGTGTTTTGTTCATTGGACTTGGAGTCTTGCCAGTTCTCTTGGGTGTTCTAAATGCATGGGTTGAGGCCATTCCGTCTTCTGGACTATATGCTTTGGTTGTTGTGGCAGGAGACATTGCACCTCTTCTAGGTGTTCTAAAGGCATATGGTGAGGTTGTTATATCAACTAAGTTTGTTTCCGGTTGTTGACTACATTCATTGGCAGGTGATCCAAACATTTTTTTCTGCATTACCATTCTCAATGGTGTTCCAGCTATAAAAAAAACAAGTAAAATAGTGTTTAGCAGGTGGCACTTATTTTTTACATTTGAGCCATGTCATGGCAAAACCACCAAGTTGTCACAAAATTGAAAAATGGAGTTCAATTTCGAAACCACATCTCACTTGTTTTAAGCTTTAAAATGAAGGGTTAATTATCAAAAATAGACACATCTACAACCGAAGCAAAACAGAAAAAAAGGTTTTGCATTTGTTTATATTTCCAGTAGATTATTTGCTTATTCTCATTAAATTCCTATCTGACAACTTGGTGGTTTTGCCATGCATTGCCTCATGTATTGCTTTTTATTGGGTATTCCTTATCTTAGTTAAAAAGAATCACCACCAAATCAGGCTAGTCGTGGAAAACCAAGTTTTTGCACAGAAAGTTATTGAAATAAAAGCAAATAAACAGGAAATATAAACAAATACAAAAGAAATTTGTGTTTATTTTGTCCAATAACTTCAGTTATAGATGTCCGATTTTGTTAATTGACCCCTAAATTTAAGGCATACGTAAAGTGGAACATGGCTAAAACAAAAAATCAATTTTCCTACGTGACATGCCTCAAGTGATTTACATGCTGCATTTTGACAATTAAAATGGTGGGAAAACCAATCAGAAGGCTAGGCTGTATTTTACTATGAATTGCAAAGATAGATGCGGGCTGCTGGTTAAATACAAACACAATGTGGAGGCTGGCAATTGAATTGGTGAAGAAATCCTATCATGAATCTCAAATAAGTTATCAAACATGGATATTCAACTTTGTTTTGGAGTATAAGTCAGTCATTTGTGACTGAAGTTAGGCAAGCGTAGTGGTTAAAACGGACATGAAATGGGTTTTAGATTTGTTTTATAATTAATTTACATTTTCTTCATTATTGGGCAATTTCAGAAGGATTGTGCTGAAGTTTGGTTGCCCTGGGGGGGCCTGTGTGAAAACTAGAAAAATTAGCAAATGACGTCACTTGCGAATAGATCTCCATCTCTGCAATGGCCAACATTAAGTTTTTTGCTAATAATTTTTTTCAAATAAAAGATATATTTCTCAAACTTGATGTGCCGTTGTCAAAATGTATGAATTTTTTAAGTAAAAAAAACCATATTTACTCTCATAAATCTAATTTACAAGGATTTTAAGATTAAATATTAACGACAATTTCCTATAAATTTTGTTATTGCATGGCAACCTTCGCTCCATTCTAGATACCCGATGTCAAGTCAACAAATTCCATTTTCGGAGAATGTCACGACTACATTTTATTAAAGCCTAGGCCTAAGCTATTCAGTTACTTTGATTACTTGTGTAATACATATTTTTTAACATGTCTGACCTGTCGAAGAATGACGATATTTATGATAATAATTTTCAACGGTATACAAAATATGTTTGCTCGAATTCAAGCAGTAAAATTCGTTTCAAAACTAACCCCTGTAGACGTAGGACTGGATCGGACCGACAACACCACGTAGGCCTAGGGAAAAAAGCCGGCTGGCGTTGCTGAATTGCTGTAGAATGTTTAAAGGCTAGTGACATTTGGCCTACCAAATAACATTTCCATTGTTTTCTTATTTTGTCTTCACCAGGAAAGGAAAGGAACGTTAAAATTTAGGACTGGATGAAAAGTTTCTCACTCGCGAGCCAGAATGGTTTGTTTTGATTGAACTACATGCAACTCTTGATGCAGGAGTTTGAAAACTGGTGGTCGTGTAAATAGAAATTTGGAATGTTGTCGAGAAGTTTTTCGGTGTTATAAAGAATTATAAATAGTCGCTTTCATATCATTGTATATTAATATTTAGTTTGTACAAGTAAACAACATACACGTTTTTTACAGATTTTTAATAACCATTTCATGTACATTTTAAGCAAAAAAGAATTATTTTGTTTCAGCAATTTGGTTAATTTGGAATTCAAAAATTAGCCAAATTCAACCTTGCCATAGGATTGGGCTATTTCTCTTGTGGAGCTTAAACCCTGTAAGTCAATAATGATATTATTGTGATGGGAAAACATAACATTTTTTTGCTTGCTAAGACGGTGATTCAAACTGCAGTACAGGTATGAAAATAAATCTATTATGGGACAAGTTTAATACCAGATTAATTTGTTTTCACAGATAAACTTAATCTTTAATCAGGACTAATATATACCCTTACCTTGGCAATGTGGACGTTGCTGCACTTTTATTGGACTTTCCACTTTAAAGAAACCACCTTCAAACACCACTTTGTCCTCTTCCTTTTGCTTTTGTTTCATTTTCATTGTTGCTTTGAAGGCTGCAAGTCTTTGCTTTGCAGCTGTGTTGGTGTTACCAGCTCCAACCTTCTTTTTCTGAAGACAAAAACAGTTTAACAACTCATCTGGAATTTAATCGAATCTTCTAATATCTTGCTAGGCAAGATGTAATTTGCGATAGTAGAATTCTATAACCAATGTAAATACGGTTCAGTCCAAATATATAAACAATACAAAGAGCAATGATTCAGTCACATAGACATCTACTATTTAACTATTTCATATACAAAATTCACATACCATAATTAAATACTGTACTTCTAATAGTAACCTACTACTACAATAGTAACCCATGGGGGATACTATTTTTTTAAGGGGGTGGACTTATGTTGTTCTTTAGTTCGTACATAAAATCAACAAAATGTGTTTCACGATACCCGCTGTAGGCTGGTGAGCTGGTTGGTTCATATGGGCTTTACACAGGTATTCGAGTCTAAAATGATTATGGATGATCTGGTCCATCGGCAAATTGGTAAAAAAAAAAAAGAGAAACCTCCAACCCTCATCAGTTTTTATGTTTTGTTAGGGTGATAACTAATACTTTTTATGGGGCTTTATGGATCTGTAGCATAAGCATACAGTTGAACCTCCCTGTGCGAACACCTCTCGTAAGCGGACACCTCCCATAAGGAACGAACTAATTCAAAGACCCGTTTGTTTTTTTCCCGGACCGAGGGTGTCCGCTTACGGGAGGTTCAACTGTATTAACAGGTAAACATAACTGGTGTTTATGGCCATTATAGTTGGCAATAACATCAAGAGCATTCTTATCAATGCTCTCCCAAATACGGTTTTAGCAGATTTACCGGTAAAAAATACAATTTACCAGTAAAAATTTTGTTTATTTAAAAATAATTATATCATTTTGATTGAAATTTTTTGCCCTCCTTTACTTTTTAATATTACAGAGAATATCGGAATGCTCATAGAGGCCTATATTTATGTGGATATCTGGAGTAGAGGCAGAACCAACCCAAAAGCCATGCCTGACAACTTTTTTTGCTTTTTGGACAATTTACCAGTATAAATTTTTCAATTTGGAGAACACTGCTTAGAGCTTTTATTTTTTAAGGTACAAAATGGAGACACGCCTCACCCCTCTTTTCAAATCCATCCACCTATTCATTTTCAAAATGACAGCTTGCATTGGTTTATGGTTTTTTAAACTTTCAATAAAGGCCCACCTTACTGTTGGGTTTCCCAGGTGGGTTTTGGAGAGTAAAATTCACAGTTTACCTTCACAATCTTCTTCACTACTTTAGGTTGACAAGTTGCTTCTTTTTTAATCCAGTTATTTTCTTTTAAATTATCAAGCTGCTTAAACATTTCATTAACATCTTCAACCTTTTAAAAAAGTATGTTTAAATCATTAATTAATTTCTAATACAATTAAAAAATGAATAATACTTAATTATAGTTAAAAGCAAAAATAAATGAGACATTAATTGCTGATAAGTTAAATTAGACTTACACACATGGTACATTGAATGTGTCACCCTCCCTCCGATTTTTGCTGACAGGGTTCAATATTCCTTTGTTGAAGTATTTTTATGTTTTTATGTAATTTTTACTCCATGGAGCGGAGTGAAACAGCCACTAACTCTCTTGTTTTTCTTCTTGTTGATAAACCTTACAATTGTTACGCATGAGTGACCACATACAATGCACATGCTGTACATTCCATCCCTAAGGATGTCGTGTTAATAGACTTTTAAGGGCATGTGGATGACCAGCATTATTGTAAAATAAAAACAAAAACTACGTACTTGGCTGTTTGGTGGCTCTAGAATTACGATTGAGTGGTTTTAATAGAACTAGAATGGCCAGAGATTGAGATGGCAGTTTTTATTCATAAAAAATAATGATCTTGTATTATTTCACAATACAGTAGAACCCCGTTTTTACGTCCCCCGATTGTACGAACCCTCAATTTTACGTACGCCTGTAATGGTCGATGACGTCATCAATAATTTTATTTTAATTACTAATAACCATGTAATAGTATAGTTTTATTTACTATTTTATCATGAATAAACGATTATTGGACATTTGTGTTTCATTTATTTCTAAAATCTGCCTTTTTAATGTCGAACCAGCATGTCTGAAAAGCTCCCAGTTCGTAAATAATCTAGGCCTAGGCCGCACCACGACCGATCATCACCCAGCGATGACAGCGTCAAGGTAGGCATGTCACGCTAGTCATGCATCGATATGCATCAGTTCAAAAAATACTTTAACACTCACGAAAACGATTCCTAACTTATCTACTGTATTCAGTCATTGTGGAAAGGGTTATTAAAACACAGAATATTGCTAACAACACAAATTAGGTGATAATGCGTTCAAAACCAATGTATGAAAGCCTAGGCCTAGTTCGGTTCGGAAACAAAATCAAAGATGGCGAATACACAATAACAATCTTCAATGGTACTATTCACACCACCGCCGTGTCACTAAGATAACCATGTAGCAGTACCGACATACATCCAATCCTTTCCACGTGGAGTTTACACGCGCACGATCGCCGTTCCTATAGATCGTCAAGAACCGTCTCTCCACGTTGTTTTGTAGCAACGATGTAAATTCTCCGCGGAGTGGGATACGGCGATAGGCCAAGAATTACTGGTAACATAATATGCCTGATTAATAAACCAATATTTTAATTTTACAGTAGTAGACATAACAAAACAATGCGGGAAGGGGATTTTTTCTTTCGAGAATTTGCCGCGTATATTTTTAATTTAGGTTAGGCCCTAGGCTAAGCCTTGGCTAGACAAACGCGGCTAGACTAGCCAGCGGCCGCCTAGGGCCCTGGCTACTACCGTAGGGTGAAAGTCGGCACCATTTTGACTCTAACTCGATTTTACGAATCCTCGCTTTAACGTACGGCCTCTGGTCCCGTGCCGTACGTAAAAACAGGGTTCTACTGTACAAGATTTTTAAAATTATAATGCAAAAATGACAAACCTGAATAAAAATCATTTCCCAAAAGCCTTGTAAATCTGTACAAGTTGTCTCCTTCAATCCAGTACCAAACTCACAGTTATCTATCAGACCATTAAACTGTTTAAACCTTTGAGCTATTAACAGCTTAGCTTTACCAATAGATGTTCTTATATCACCCATAACTGAAGAAAAAAACATGTTATATTTCAAAAACATATTCATCGTGTGTTGCAATCAACAGCAAGTCTACTGACCACTTAAAGGAGAAGTCAGGATTAAAATTTGTATGGATATTAATTATAATTGTGACCTCAACTGGTGGTGATAGTAATAATGATGATGATAATAATACTATAATTCGAGCGATAATAATAATAATACTATAATTTGAGCAACGTTTGTCTTTTTTTCCTCTACTCCTACCAGGTCCTTGGTCCGATCTCCATCAAACTTGGTGGGTGGATGCAGGTTCACTGCGAAATTGACCTTGAGGGGTTCATTTTTTGGAAAGGTCAAGGTTACTGAGGTCAAAAGTCAAATAACTGTTTTTCGCTACTCCTTGGTTCCATCTTGGCCAAACTTGGTGGAAGCATGTAGGTTCAGACCAGAATTGCCGATGATGGGTCATGGGTCAAAGGTCACGTTTAAGGGAACGGGGTCAAAAGTCAAGTTTACAGGACTGGTAATTTGGACTATTAATAATAATAATAATAATAATAATAATAAGACTTATAAGAATAAGTGCACGTATCCACTGAAGAAACCTCGTTCTAGCTATAGTCTCCGCAGCGGTAATGATGATACAATCTTAATTTACCCAGTTTATCGCACTAATAGTAGGTGACTGTACTTCTGAATATGCAGCCCCTAAGCTATGGAATGATTTGCCACTTAAAACTAGGAAAGCCGGTAGCCTTGAGATTTTTAAAACCTTTTGAAACATATTTTTTTCACTGTTGCTTTTAACCAATAATTTACTACTTGTACCTACTTTACTTCAAATTGTTGATCTGATTGTCACTATTATTGTTTAATTTGTATCATTGTCTTACTGTATAATTGATACGTAATTATTATGTTTTTGGTAATTCTCAATTTTTATGGTATTACTTTAATTCTGAATTGTAAAATTGTTTTTTAACCGACTGTGTGGTATTGTAATGCGTCATTTGAACATATTTTTATGAAATTTGCACAATCTAAGTGAAAAAAATTATTAAATGTTATTAATATTGCTAAAATGCTCAAGGCAAAGGCGCATTCCAAAATACACCCAAAAATCAAATTCCTTTAGAAATCTGACTGTTTATTATTTCTAAAATAAGAAACATGTTTAGTTACCTGCATACTTTTTAGCTGATAGTAAATTTTAGGCTAGTCTAGACAATTCCGTTACTTATTTCCCATTGCTAAGTAGCAGGCTGTATATTGTGACCACGCAGATGTCACCCAGGCTATTCCCTCCATTGTACTGTAGGTGCTGTTTTTGTACACAGCACCTACGTCCCATCCGTTTATTTTTTTAGGAGCCACCCAAAAAATCAAATTCTATTCTTATTTTTAATTTTTTTATGTTTTGGAGTTATAAAATGACATACTGTACACATGGCGTATCAGTATTTTATTTATAAATTTTTTAAATAAAATCTTAAAATTTAGAATATGTAATTTTTTTTTACAAAATAGAACTTAGACAGGAATGGGACATTACAGTTCACAATAGTTCAATATGTCATAAAACAAGTTGGTCTAATATCAAAATAAGAAAGTGTTAAAGAAAAGCGGGAAATTACAGATTTTGAAAGTGGTGTTTGAAAACTGAAATCATACTCATGGTGGCTAGAAAATGTAAGTTGTTAGAAAATGACAACAGTGGTCATAAATTAGACCAAAAATGGTGTATTTTTTTATAAGTGTGTGGAAATTAATTAAGTACTCACTCTCTTCTTGTGTAATTGACTCAAGTTCAATCTCCCATTTATCACATATTTCATTCAATCTCTCCGTGTTCATCTTCACTAATGAACGGAAGTATGGAACACTGAGTTCTTCTTTTGATTTTTCATCTGTTAAATTTTCTACAACAAATATATTAAAACAAATTTTACAACAATAATTCAATATGTAGTATAAACAGTGCAAAGTGTGGCTTTTGTCAAAATTGTCAAATCTTAAGCTCAATCCAGACTATCAAATTTTTGGACAAAAAAACTTTGACACCTATATATGGTCATGATCATGTCACACCATGACCATACATAAAAGTATCATTACCATATATGGGTATCATCAAATTTTTTGTCAAATACATTTGATATTCTGGATTTTTTTTCAGGCCAGATTGATGAGCTTTTTATTAAATAAAGAATCTGAAGGCAACTTTTTTCAAGTCAATTTTGTTTCATGTCACATTGGATTTGGTACAAATAATATGATATAGACATGAATGGAGTGATCATGATGTCTTATATGAATAATGCTCTAGAGCCTAAAAAGGAAAGTGCAATACATAATAGAGAATCATTTATACAATTTTATAAATTAAATGTAAATAAATACAAAAAAACGGATACAAAATAGTAAAACAAGAATGGGACGACTCATGAGCATTGGAGAAACACAAAAAAAGTTTGGATTGCTTCTTGAAAAGAGGCAAGATATAACAAGAAAACAATTACCATGTAGGGCTTTAATTTAACCAAGGCACCGAGGTCACTTGCCTCTAATGCCCTCAGAATAAGCCTCAATGGCTAAAAAAATTGAGGCCACTTTGGCCTCAGTGCGTGTCCATATTATCAGTAATACATGGGGATACAATTTGTAAAAAATGGCCTCTGGTGCCATGTTTATGTTAGCTGTAGCCTTCAAAATGAAGCCAAGCCTTGCCCTAGCCGAAATTCAACGACTGAGCATGTGTTCCAATGACAAAACTAAATTCAATGTAGCTTTGCAATGATAAAATTAAATTAGAAATACATCTTTACAACTCATGGGTACGAAGTACAGTATACTACTCTACACCTCAGGAACCTGGAAACTATCGAGGGCAAGAATACAATAAACTGAACACATTTCACACTATAGAATAATCCGTATCTATCAGGTTTGTGAATAAGAACTCCAAAAAGAAACTACATGATAAACCAGAATTAACTAGTAGAAATTATTGATGCACAATAGATAATCTTTGGTCATATTCTCAGGCAAGAACCATGACAACAGCCAACAGTGCAATAAACTACCTTTTCAGAAAGACCATGCACAACCAAACCAACAATTCCCAGCAATGACTAAATAAGTGAGGTGTAATCTGCAATTTTAAACTTATTGGATAAGTAGATCCAAAGATATGAACATTTGAAATATTATTGTATGGAAGCACAGTTTGAAAAAATTGCCCATAAAGCAATCTAAAAATAAAGAATTTAAAGACTGCAAATCTCAGAAAATCTGCATGAAGGACATTTTCCTGCATGAAAGTTGAACCATATAGTGTATAATAATGAAATATAAGTCTCATAGTACACATAGTTGATTAAAAATTAATTTCACCAAAATTTAAAGATGTATTGTCACTTGAAAAATGACAAAAATTAAATTTTGAAAATAACTTGCTTATCTTGAAGAAATACATA
>JAOTQE010126810.1:0-12331 GCA_025631205.1 Nesometra sesokonis
ATAGCTCATAGGGAATTTGAGATAAGCTCTTAACAAAAAACGGCAGAAAGAAAGAAGAAGAAGAAGATGATGATGATGATTGATCTCGTACAGAAACAATAGCTGATCCGTGTAGCGGATCAGCTAATAAGATGATAATGATTCATCTAAAATAAAAAAAAAACCACATTGTTTCATGGCCTATGTCTTGAAAACAAACCAAAACGATTTACGGACTCAAAAGTTGAAACGATGATCCATACAACACGAATACAAATTATCTTCCTTTACATTAAGGTATTGGGTTCAACTCACCCGTTTTGTTATGAAATTTTACCGTCTTTTTTACCACATCACATCTTAAAACTTCAGACAATTTTTCAGTCACATGGTTGATAGAATGTGCAACAGAAATGAATCCAAAAATTATTTTAAGAAATATTGGTCTGTCATCTCTTAATTTTAGGGTACTGTTCGAATTGCCAATTTTTTGTCCATAGATATTTCAACTTATCATATACATATTTTAAACTCAAAAGAATCATACCGTGAATAGAGGTTGTCTTGAAAATAAATTGGAAATGATATATGGGGCTCACAGCATAAATGATGATTATTTTTAACAAAATTAGAAGTTGTCCTTTAAAAATGTGGGGTGTTGGTTAAAATCACAAGTCATGTTTTAAAGTTTCAACTTGTTTCAATTACAGGATACTTTGTTAACTCAACAGAATTATTTTGTTTAAGAAAGTTTAGGTTGGCATTGGCATGCTTGATGATATACTGAGTGGAAGGTGTTACAATAAGATGAAGAGGGGTGCAAAAGACCGCAATTATTGGTAGTAGAATGCTATGAGGGACCTGTCTTGCAGCAGAACACTATTGATGAGCCTTTTCAAGCTTCTTGTATAGTGTTCAAAGTGTCTCAGTTTTTGTTTAGTGGCTGTACTCAGGCCAATGTAAATCAATGAAACATGTCTGTTATTAAAGTATTTTTTTTCTTCATTTTGCTTCGTGTTATGAAGTTTGGATGCATCATTAAAGATTTTATATTGACCAGTACGTCCACTAAAGAAGAACTGGAACAGTTTGAAGAAATATACAAAAAGCTTAAAAAGTCAGGCTAATGCTTTTTTAAAATTGTTTTGCTTAAAAAACCTTTCGGCTTATTTCAAAAATTAATTGGTAATGTACTGTTTTAAGGTTAAAAGAATGTTAACTGAAAATTAATTTGAAATGATTTACAAACTCAACAGAGGAAACCATTGGTCACTACAAATTACTCCAAAAAATATCAGTTGTCACCCTTTATATTTTAGGGTATTGCTTCAAATTACTTGAACTTATTTTTTCATATATAATCTTTCAAATTTAATTGAAGTGTGGCATGGTTGATGGAGTATGACTTAATAATATGAAATCTCATGATTTACGGGACCTGGAAAGATGGTCTTCTGTGAATTTTCTTAGAAATGATAATTGTTATGTTCTATTTAATAACAACACTGTCAGTAAATGATTATAAATTATTGGCATAGTGGAATATTAATAACTTTTTACTTACCCAGATTCTATAAATTCTAAAACGTCCCGTTCAAAATCGAGTAGATGTTTACGATCCTTTTGTGTTTGGAGCGCTTTAATTATGAACTGTAAAACGTCTGTACCCGTTGAATCTATCGGTCGATGACTCTGATCGTCCATACTTGAATCTGTGATAAAAATGCAAGCAATTAAAAAAATGTTCCTTTTATTATTTCATGTCACATCCAACAACACGTTTTCTCACCACCTACATGACGAACACAAACAACGTCATGTTTTTTAAACCAAGCTCGTTATGAAACTTAAGCCACAATCGCACTATACTTTTTTTGGTAAAACTAACCGACACGCTGGCTAATTTTCCCATAATTAGTCCAGTGCAAACAGCACAGGAAGTTTATCTAACCATGGAGAAAAGGAAACTTACCCATGCCGCGTGGTTAGTTTAACAGAGTCCCGCCTGCCCAAGAAAACTGACCAGGTTAGTTTTACCAAGCAGGAAAGTCCAATGCGAACAGTGCAATTTGGGTAATCTTCCCTAGTCTTATTACATAATGGCCTTAATTGGTCAATTGGGTGCTCCTGTGAGTTGTGACCTTGAGTAACATGGTTTATTTTACAAATTTTACCATAGCTTGTGGTAAAACTAGCCATACCAAATAATCCAAGTGAGAACAACGGTAAAATTTAACCATTTTAAATGTTACCAATTGTCTTGGTAAAATATCCCTTTTTTTAAATCCAGTGCGATTGCGGGGTTAGAGGTTGGCACTGCCTACATGGCTGTGGGAAGTGGCTGTCTGTTGGGTTGTGGAAATACAACCTGATTTGAACCTGGGAACTTGGGATTAGTAGGCAAACTTGTTGACCACCAAGCCAGAAGACCACTGAATTCCAATTCCACAATATTTGATCCATATCACAGCAAATCACCAAGTTGCAGAAAAATTGAATTGTTGTTAGAACCATATTACACTTTTTTTAAGTTTTAAAATAAGGCGTTATCAAAATCAGACATCTATAGCTAAAATTATTTAAAAGAATATACAAATATGTCTTTGTATTTTCTTCTATTTCTATCTTTATTTCTACTTGTTTATATTTCCTGTTGTTTATTAGCTTATTTCTCAATAGTTTACTGTGCGACAACTTGATGGTTTTGCCATGACCAGCCTCATTTGTTACATCAATGTTCTTATGTTTCGGCTGGTGGGTCAAAATACAAATTAATACCACACTGTCTATCAGATGAGACATTAAGTGGTTGGTCTTGTGTGCGACATGGCTTATATGCACATTAAGGAATGTAGGACTCTTCAGCAAAAGGGTATAGATTGTCTCCCGGTGTACTGGCCAATCAACACCAGAAGGACCCCATTGTAAATATGTTCCAATCAGAGTTTCGTGGGTTATCCTTAAGTGTTTCACAACAAACAAAATACAACAAATCAAATAATACCACTATCTAAGCTTCGTATGAGTTTTAGCTTACATAACGGTATATCCATCCTGTAATTAGCAAATTACTTGATGTTGAATGTGAATGAATTGTTTTAATAAAAAAAAATTAAATAAAATCAATGATAAGTGCAAGCATGATGCAGCTGATCTTTGCAAGTGGATTTAGGGTATGTTCAGACTCAACGATTAAGTGGAGGGTTGCAGCATATGATTATTTGTGTCTGAACTAGCTGGTGATTAATGTAATTCACTAATCCAGAGTTCAACTTAATGCCAAGAGAGCCCGAGATACAAACATAGCATATAATTACGGTCTAGGCCTAGTGCTTGCTGATCGAGGTGTAACTAGACAGGCCTACTATTTAATGGCAATGATGAGAGAACTACTAGGTCTAGATAACCATAAACGACATGTCTTACCAGTGGATCGCTGGTGGGAAAAGGCCTAAACTTTATGAATCTGAAACCAGGCAAGCGGATAATTACTGTATATCCCCATGAAAACGTGGTGGGGAAATCATGTGACAGTTAAGTGTTTGCCAAGACAGTGATTTAAACATCAGAAAGTATGACAATCCACCTGCTATGGAACGCATTTGGTGCCTTTTGTCTTTATACGAATTAAACCGAATCCCCATCTTGAACCAAGATTATCTCACACATTGACCAATCAAAATTCGCAATCGGTCTGCATTGGCTAATCAATTACTGATGACTGGTGACAGGAAAAATCACTGGTGGTAATTTTAAAAATGCTTATGAATTATGTTACACCGTTTATCTCAACACCCTGGTCGGATCGTTACACCGTTGATTAGCTTATGCCTTGCTTACAACATGCTCCGCTTAGGCCGTAAATCTGAACATACTCTTAGCCACTTCCCATTTGAGAACATATCTTTACCTATGATAAAAATAGATCCTATTACTTACCTCTTGATAGCGCTGGCTCACTTCGTGTTCCACTGTGTTGCCTTACAATTCTTGGTGATGGGTAATCAGAACTATCTGCTTTGACTTTTAATCGTGGTGGAACCTCACTAGCCTGAAATAAATTTCAAGTCGATAAAAAAATATCCATCTTAATTTTTTTGGATTTTAAGATTTTCTTTTTATACTCTTTTGACATTTAAAGAAGTCTTTTAAAAAATGTTATGATGCTAACTCATTCAAGTGAAATTC
Organism: Nesometra sesokonis; assembly: GCA_025631205.1. NCBI lineage: Eukaryota > Metazoa > Echinodermata > Crinoidea > Comatulida > Antedonidae > Nesometra > Nesometra sesokonis. Next base: position 4,168 of record JAOTQE010126810.1, read on the forward strand.
AAATATTTTAGGGGAACTCATTCAGTGGGTATTGCTACAGTGATGTGTGAAGGGGTGGGTCTGGCAGGAGTAATCTTCTTTCCAACAGAAAATATTGGTATAGTAGCTGGCCAGATGTTCTTAAATTCATCTGAGAAGAAGTTCAGTATATTTTAGCAAAGCATTATTATGGAAACAAAAACCAGTAAAACATTCCGGAAGCAGGGTCTTTCATATTCTAGGGCCACAACCGGTATGGCTTTATTTACAATGTATAATGCTATTATTACTAGTTAAAATATCTGTCTGGACAATTTTAGCTGCTTTTATTGATAATTCTTTTTTAAGGGAAATGAAGAGGTGGCTAGTCATCATATTCAACTCGAACATCCCACCAAGATCTGTCATTGTGCCAGTAGGTAACTTCGACATTTCAAAAGGGGTACTTATTGGTTTTATGTAGCACTTTTAGTTGACCTAAGAACCAGCAAAAATCCCTCTCGAAAAGTGTAATTTTCTTAAGCTAGTTGGCCTTCCTAATTTAAATAAGAGCCCCTTCAATTTTGAATCAAACACTCAGCGATCTAAACAATCTGGCCTAGAGAAAGTTATTCATTAATTATGCATATCTGTTGGTTTGTGTTTTAATAAACCCTTTTAATTTCCATTAATCTTCATGAGCGCTTCCTTAATTTACTAAAGGTTTCATAAGCGCCACATTTGAATAAGATCTCCCCATTTAAAGCATTTAGTCATTATGATGATAAAAACACTGGTATAAGCCCATACATTGAACATTGAATCCAGTCTGTATGTGATCTGGACATAATATTCCCTGGTATAAGCCCATTATTATTGAACAGGAATCAGTCAGTTTTTAGATGGGGTTATACTAGTGTGTCAACGGTAATTCATTTACATTTATTTTATAAGATAACTGAGATGTCGGGTGGAGTTATAACCGAGTCTGTACAGTAAAATTTAATGTGGATTTGCAATGTATAAAAAATATACAGATGATAATGTATAGATAGACTGTTGCTCGAGGATCTGTCAAGGGACGGAAGCAAATCAGTGTAGCCTATTGTATGTTGAATAGATAAGCAATCTAACACGGTTGATGAAAGACAGTCTAAAGCACAGAGCTAGTGAATTATTATAATGATAATATACATGCATCTACACAGCCTTTGCCAATACTGAAGGTGTACAATCTTGACATGTATTTATTAAACTTTTATTAAATTATTATTATTATTATTTTATAGACTAGGTATAAACCCATACAGCATTTGAGTTGTAAATTATACTGTACATAAAATTATTTACTCTACAGTTTTTAACCTGAGAATAAGCCCGCCCAAAAGCTGACTGTTCAAAGAGACAGGGGCGTATCCCGGAAAGGAATTGGCGAAGGGGGGGGGGGGGAAGGGGAGGCTCGACTCCTTGTTTAAATTTTGACAAATCAAAAGAAATTTTACCTAATGTCTACCCATAATCCTTTACCTCTAAAGGGGGGTTGCTCATTTCCACTGAATGGGGATGCTCGAGGCCCAAATTTTCAATTTATCCTATTTTAGTGTTTTTTTCCTCTAAAGTGGGTACTCAAGCACCCTGAACACCCCTCAGAATACGCAACTGAGTTAGTGGGCTGGGTAAATTCCCATCATGAACTGACCGAGATTTATGCTCAATGTAGTGGGTTAACACTAAGCCATGTACGGTACTATTAAAAAACCTGCTGAAATGTCTGTTTTTACCCTTTTGTAAACAATTTTAAAATCTATTTATGACATTATTACAATAATTAGTGGATAGTTTATATTTATACTATACACTTTAATACTGACCAAGTATAGCTCATAGCTCATCCCATAAAATTATTCAAGTTAATCATGTTTTGTTGGGAGAGTGGGCTTATGATTAAAAACACAAAAAAAACCCTTTTCTGTTTTTTCCTTTAAATGCTTACTGTACTGTAGGCCTTAAAAGATGATGCATTTTGTTATACAATAATTTATTACAGCACTTGAATCTTGGATGGGAAGTCAGGTGATTTGTTTACACCCTATGGTGGTCAGAACACTTTATAGTATTTTTTTATTGTATTATTTAAATTATTTTTGAGTAAGCTAGTCAATCAATTATTTTTATTTTTTTTATGAACTACGATATGAAATGAACACAAACGTACCAAAAATATTATAAGGGGATTTTTGATACAAGATGCCCTAATCAAATAATCAAATGGAAAATATCATTTAAAAATTATTCTTGTATTGTAATAATTTAATTGAAAATGCATTTTGTCATTATTATTTTGAATTATTCAAAAATAGTAACTCATTAAATATAGCAAATTCTGTATCAAAGTCAACACATCTTAAATTTAAATTATTAATAACGAATTATCTGTATTAATAATTATTGTGTTTATTGTTTAATTATGTATGGTTACGTAGTAATATGATCATTAATTATGTATAACAAATTCTGTTTCAGATAATATTGTATCCTTCAAGAAGATTAAATAAATACTCCTAAATTTAATTACCATAATGAAGCTTGTATAGGCCGACTTAATTGAACATGGAATCCTAGTCTGTGTGTGATGTGGACATATACCCTACTATAAGCCCACTATCCCTGAACATGGAATCTTAAACCCCTTCACCCAGCACTGTAAACTGGAAATATTACGGTAATTTGCGAATGCCGGCTTTTGTGTGAAAGGGTATTTTCTCTTCAATGCTGGCACAGTGCCGGCATTCGTTAGACCACTTCAGACCCTAGAAATACTGTATTACCATTATATTACCGTCACTGCCGTAGGCTGGATGTGTATGAAGGGTTCCAAAGTATAATGCCTGCTTACGCAGTGAGGCATAACTAAACAAATGTCAAAGGTGGGAACCTCTATTATTAAGACTGCCAATTTGACGCCATTCGCTCAGACCCTTTCATACAGGAAACTGCTATATTACCGGAATTTGACCTTCTGTGTGAAAGGCAATAATGTCGGCATGGTTATAGTAACATTGTGGTGTTTTCTGTGTGAAAGTGGCTTTAGTCTGTGTGATGTGGACAGATACCCTAGTATAAGCCCACTATCCGTGAACATCGAATCTTAGTCTGTGTGATGTGGACAAATTCCCTAGTATAAGCCCACTAACCCTGAATCACTGTCAGCTTTTGGATAACCTTATGTCCATGTAGGAAAATGTGAAGAGTAACCTATTTTATGTATAAAATAATTCAGTATGGAATTTAAATGTAAACTAATGTTCATTTATTTTCTAATAACTCCATAATTAATAAACATAATTATTAATTAAATGAAAGGTACGGAAATTATTTCAAAATATTCCATGTAATGTTATTCATTTAACTGAAAACCATGTAGGGAATAATTTGGATAACTTATCATACATTTTAATTCATAGATTTCTGAAAATGGCATAATATTGCAGTTAACCATACTGTATGTTGGACCATTTGTTTTTGTTTTTTTTTTTGCTTTATCAGTCTTTTATTATCAATATTGGCTAGGCTACCAAAAAATATAGCATGATATTTTATTTATTTAGTTTATTTTATTCAATTTTCAAGCATACATATGACAATACATTGAGACAACGATGTTAAGGCACATATAGACATATAGACTAAATATACAACAATTACTTTCTCTTCACTTTAAATTGCTTCATCTAAAAATATCTTAAATCTTTCCTTAAATATATAATAATATGTTGAATCATTACCATCACCATTACTTTTAAAAAGTATCCAAACTTGTGAATGATATACACTGTCTGTGCTAAATAAATATAACCTTATTTTTTATTGCGCTGGCATTTCAATGAAAAAAATGACGTGCGTGACGAAGGCAGTTGTAGCCTCAATACATGATAGATTCATAAATTGATATTTATGTGTCACGATCTAAAAGAACTACGTCATTGCATGCGTACATTTCTTCCTAATGTTATAGAATTCTTGGATTTTACACGCTATGCAATATAATTATTTAACATCATTTGTTTTGTTTATCTTATTAACACACCAAGTAGATTTATATCCTTTGTTGGACGTTGCATGCTATGAAATAGAATTACTGTATTAACATCATTTGTGAGGTCTCCCCACAAAATGAGTCGCATCGTAGGTCAGATGAAATTGAGATAATCACCAAAATAGGTCTGAAGTTTAATTTTTGAAAAATTTAGTTAACCATGATTATGAGTACTATGGTACTTCATTATAATATACTTTTTGGGTCAGTTTTCATGCAAGAAATTGTCCTCAATAGATTTTCAGAGATTTATAGTCTTTTAATTGTTTACGTTTAGATTGCTTTATGGAAATTTTTTAAAAATATTATTTCCATGCATGAAAACTTCAAATAAAAATATCTTGGGATATACAGTACTTATCCAATGAATTCCATTTTAATTATAGATTACAGCTTATGGTATGCTCTATTAGAAGGTACCAATAACTCAATTTTTTATTTTTCTATCAAAAAACTCATTGTGTGATGAGACTTAACATTTGTTTTAACTTCTAAATAAAACTAATTTGAACAAAGTTGATTTGTATCTTAAGATGTAATGATAATTACCGACTGGATGGTATTATGTGTACATTCCCATTACAGTGTTTGATCAATTTTTCCATAATTTTCAAAGATATGTACAGTAATTGAATTAACCACCTCACTGGCTAATTAAATTAATAAATGCTCATAAATGATAGGAATATACTGTACAACTAAGCAATCAAGTGGAAACTAATCCAAATATCCATTGTGATAAGACTTGACAAAACTTTCTAATGGGGATATACACTTAATGATCATTTTTTACATTTTTTTTCATTGCCGTCGTGTTTTCTTTAAGGTCATTATTATCATCTGTTGATAAAGGATTTGTATATACTGTACAACTAAGCAATCAAGTGGAAACTAATCCAAATATCCATTGTGATAAGACTTTAAAAAAAAAAAAATCTAATAGGGATGTACACCTAATGGAATGGAATTCAGTATTTCAATGACAGACAAAGAATTTGTCATAAAGTTTTGAAGAATTGTTTCCAATTAGGGTACTTTGGTAGATAAACAGATGATAATAATGACCTTAAAGAAAACACGACGGCAATGAAAAAAAATGTAAAAAATGATCATTAGGTGAATCACAATGGATAATTGAATTAGTTCCAACCTGATTGCTCAGCTGTACAGTATATTTCTATCCTTTTATAATCATTTAGTGTGATAAAACAGTGAGGTGGTTAATTCAATATTACACTACATTTCTTTGAAAATGTAGAGTAAAATTGATCAAACTTTCTAATGGGGAAAGGGTGATGTTGATGGCGATGACGACAACATTGTTGATGATTGATTTTGAATATCAGTATAGTTCAACGTAGTATTAATTAATTACAAGCATCAAGCAAAATAATTATATCATTGATTGTAAATTGTTTACAAAATTGTAATACATTATTCATAAAAATAGGTTACATTTGTGACCTTTTTATGAATAATATGAAATTATCTGTCTGGTTTTGTAGTTTAGAAATTAGGAGACAAATTAAATTGTATTGTATTTCACTTTGGGATTGACTGTGTTCGAGCAAAAAACACATTACGGGCAAAGACTAAGATTTAAGAGCATGGTCTGAATCCAGTTTTGGACCTGAAAAAAATGATTACATTTTAATAATTAGAGTCATGAAACCTCAGTCACCGTCAGACTGAGGTAAATTATCAACTTTAGTTAACCTGAAGGTCACAGTTTTTATCAGACTTGTGAAACCTGTTCACAATGTTCTATAACTAAAGATGAGGTGAATCAAAAATATGAAGGACAGGTCAAATCCTGTTTTTTATTCTTTTTTTATCATTTTAAATATTTTAATGCTGATGATTTTTTATGTGAAATGTATGTAGAAGTTTACATATGAGAATACACCCAGTTTCACCGTGCAATTGACAATATATTAAAATTAAGCTTGACTTACCTGGCTGGTGAGATCATAAATATCCTTATCAACTGCTTTACTTCGTACAAGCCTCTTAGTGTTACCAGACGAACGCCTGGGCTGCGCATCCCCCTCACGTGATCCCTGCCTGCGTAATCCATTATCATGACGATATTCCTCCGATTTACTCTTAACTAGTGCACCACGACGTGCTTTTGAATTCTTGTGTTCATATTTTTTACATTGCGCATCTAATGACCTTGACTCCCGCTTGCTAAATTCTAAACGCTCCTTTTTGCTGTCTCCTCGCTCCCGTTTACCATCACCTTTCTCACGTCCATTATCGTGTTTCACGTCTGTTTTTGATGAAGATTCTGAGCTGCTTTTTTTCTCTGTTTTAATTGGACTTGCACTTTCGCTTGTGGTTGGCTCTTGTGTTTGTTTTTCAACTGGTACATCTAATTGTTGCTGCTGTTGTTGCTGTTGATGTTGTACCACAATTGTTTCCGTGGCAACATCAACAACTGTAGGATCTGGTGTAGCTGCCATCGTTTTGTTTTTGAATGGTCATAAAACTGATAAAAATAAAATCAAGAACAAAATTGGTGAAATATAAATTTAAAAAAAGAGATCCAGTGGCATACAATACAATTATGAGAATAGAAATTTTATCTCTATGTAATAAGACACTGAATACAAATGAGCACCATCAAAAATAGGCAAATTTTCCACGGCCATTCAATAGTAAGTTATACAGTGCTTATTGCCAAGGCCGCAAAGCTCATCACATTATTTCCCCCAGTCATTGAACAAACGCCATGAAACACAATCCATTCCCCAACGTTACAGCTATAATCAGCATTTGGCATTTGTACCTCCGTGGAACCCACTTATACTTCTGGGTGGAGAGAGGCAACGCGAGTAGTGTCTTGTCCAAGAACACAAATAACCAACCAGAATGAGCTTCAAACATCTGACCTAGTGGCTGGATGCCTGAAACGGAACCGCTGAGTCAACTGCTCACACTATACCATTGTCTACATTATGAAATGCAAAAATGCAAAGAGACTATTGATTGACTATCAGGATATGGTAAAAACTATTGACTGGGTTTGAATCAATCAGGTGGCCGGACTCTTAGCATGGGGTATATGATCAAGAATACTCTACATTGATTTTTTATAAAGTTTGATAACCTTATACTGTCTGAATAAGGCACTGAATATATTATTATGCAAATAGTAGAATTTGAATTATTCATGAGTTGTAGAGTGGAAATTGAAATACTGTAAATAATCAGTCAGCAGTTAAGGTTAACACAATGCTGCAGTCTACAATGTCATGTTGTAGTTTGGTTGTTGAGGCAACAATCTCCAGTAAATTTTAATAAACTCATATTGGGCCTATTACAGGGGTAGATGCAGACTTTAGGAAAAGGAGGGATGGAAGAGGGCCGGTAGTCAAAGTTTTAGGGGTCCAGTCTTTAGATATCCGGAAATCGCCTCAGGTGCGTGTTAAAAGATCAGATCTTGTCTTCTGATAACTGAATATTTTCGTGTGATAGACAAGGTTAATGATATTGATATATTTTAGTTTTCGAAACAGTGGAGCAGGGCCGGCCCGTCCCCCACCCCTCTTAATTCTGCCCCTGCATTCGCCCAAGTATTTTATCGCTAAAGCAAATTTCTGTTCTAGGTTGAAGGGGTGTTAATTCCAGACTGCCCATGTATTTAACACCAATCCAGTCTGATAAACCAAACCTGCAAGTAAATGGGTAGTTTGTGCACTTTAGGGCAAGTTTCTTTCAATGTTAAACACCATTATTCCCCGGTAAAACAAATTCTCGTTTTTGCCCGAATTGCCGTTAAATACAGAACGCCCTTAGATTTAACAACGAAACAGTCTGATATGGAAACCCTGGAATTAACCGGGTAGTTACCAGTATAAATTCATAGTGGGAAAAATTTTCAATTTTTACTTGATTCAACCATGTTTAAATACGAGTAAGGAGAATTCTTTTTCTGCTTTGAGAGTAGCACACAGTTTGTTCCTATTCAATAAATATAACTATTTTCAGTGTCAAAAAATATTAATTTGTTGGAGCATTGAGTATACACTTAAGCCTCATTCGCACTGGACTTATTTCGGTAAAACTGACTGACTCGCCGGTCAGTTTGACCGGAAAAAGTCCCGT
>JAOTQE010126821.1:0-12330 GCA_025631205.1 Nesometra sesokonis
ACAGGTTTAAGATCCACACCTGATTATGTTTTTATCCTGTATAAATATATTTGAATAAATAAATAAATAAATAAATATAAATATGTTTGAATAAATAAATAAATAAATAAATTATCACCTGTCCGTTACATTTTCCTGCTTTTAATCGTATCTACCAATGTCCTTTCCTCATTCACTGTCTCTAATACATGTTCATTCTTTATTTTATCTTTCCGACTTATCCTCTCCATCTGTCTCAATACCCACATTTCAAATGCGTGTAATGTGTCTTTTTCTTTATTTCTAAAAGAGTCCTTGTCTCCGACCAATGGCTACGCCCCACACCACTGCTTTGATAGTTTTCTTCTTCAATTCTCTCTCCATTCTTTGGGTCAATGGCTCTATTCACTTGTTCAGCGAATTCTTCTCATTCCAATTCATGTTTTTATTTCCATTTCATATTTGCCGTCTTCTGTCATCATTGATTGTGTCACCTTTTCCATATTCTTACCCACAATCTCAATGTTTAATGGCAGTTCTTCTCTTTTTAAAATTCTCATCGTTTTTGTTTTCTTTACATTTACTTTCCTTTCGTACTTCTGATTTTCATCAATAAGGATAACAGAAATTTGAAAATAAATCGATTGGGACGCATTGACCGAAATTTTAAATATATGCCTTCTTTCTATAACTAAGCGACCGATAGGGAAATCGAATGACCATCCAACGAATGCAATGGCTGATTGAAATTACCAAGAAACTTCCAACTAAATTAAAAAAAAAATGAACTATTAAAACTTGGGCCCCCTCCATCTACCAATTAAATTCGTCACTGCTGCATACTAAATTTAATATTAACTAGTCTATTACACATATAGACACGTTGTATCCTTTGCACTCCAAGGTCGCTCAAATTATTTTTTTTTGAAAATTTTGTCTTATGTTGGCTATTATATTTATAAGTTTCATGTAATAGCCCAAGCGGATTATGTTATAAAATATTATTTTATCTATCTGAGAAGAATTATTTGAAAAAAAATCCCTACAGTTTTATCGGAAAACGTCCATTTTTAACAACTCCTGAGGCCGATTTAGATAGGAAATTTCTAGAAATCTTAGGTTTTTGGCTGTTTCAAGTTCGGTTACTACTCCCTCACTTGTAAACTATTTCTGGCCCAGACGTATTATTGTTGGAGGGAATTTAATAAGCTTGGATCTGATATAAAACTTGATGTGATTGGTTAGGTAGTTTTATGAAAAAAGAGAAAATATATAACATATCCAATCAACAATTCGTTCTTATCGGGTCAACTACCTACGCCACAGAGTGATCCATAAATTGCATACTGACTGTAATGCGAACTGACCGACCAACGGAATTAAGTATAGAGATACTTGGACGAATCGAAACAAGTAAAATTCAAAAGATGAGTGATAATTTTTGCAAGTATACGTCAGTGTGTTAGAAACATTTTAAACATTTTGACTCTTTTCAAAATCGATGTTTTATTATTTATATTTTCCAGAGTCTTGAAGAAGTTTTTCTAAAACTTTGTATGCGAGAAATCACAGAAGAAGTTCAGGAGGTGAGTACCGTAGAGCATGTTCACAAAAATTACTAAAGAGCTGCTGCCGATCCGTTTACATTTTGTGCTATTTCTTACATTTCATAAGCAGTCGGTAACAATGTGTGCCTTTTTATGGTCTAAAGACTAGATTTTTACGTGTAACTATTTAGTAACAGAGCACAATCAAGGAGGAACCTAAAAAAGAGGAACTTGACAATATATTTACATTTTACTCGCTGCGAAGCATAAAGCTCAGTCCAGACTATCAAATCTTCTGACAAAAATTTTTGATACGTAAGGTCATGATGACATCACCTTATGCCATACATGGACATCATTACCATATGGGTTATCATTTTTTTTGTCAAATAAAATTTGATAGTCTAGGTTGACCTTAACAATCCTCGCGGATCACGTTTTCGCGCACCATACTAAATCCAGTTAATTACGTCATGATATCAGTGATTTATTGGCCAATGAGGTTCCTTGAATCATAAAACCACCAATGTTCATTTACCTATATAAAAATGGTCAATGAATTAAACGGATCAACTATTTATTTGATGGCTAAAATTTCCAGAATTTGATGAATAATTATATAATACTAAATGTATTGAGGTGATAGCGAAACAATATTGTACGAGTTTCCATAACGATTACAATATTTTTTGGTATTCACCGAAAATAGGCATTCAATAACACAATTATTATTCAATATTTTACCAGAGCAAGTAAAGATTTGTCATGGCCTAGCCTACGCGTAGGTCCACAGGCTAAGTATTCAAACCATGTCGGTCTCTCGGAATTTTCTTGTAACTTTTAAGTTTTACGAATATCTCTATTACTGTAAATAAAACTACTACTACTACTACTATTACTACTGTAAATTTTTCATAATCAACAGTAGCCAATTTTGCGAAACGCCGAATTTCAACGGTTGGTTCTAGTTGTGTTCGCCATTTTGTAGGCCGTGTGGAGGTGTACAATCGGGTTATGGAGATCTGGCCAAGTGACGTCATCGGATACGGAGTTGGATATTACCAGCGCGCGGTTCAATACTATTTAACCTGTTAAAACAGCATAATTGAATAATAATACCACATGTTGAAGTAAATATGAAAAGCAGAATCTTGATTACACGTATTAATACTTTCATTCTGCAGGGTACAGATATTGTTATCAAAACTGACGATGGTGAGATGAATCATAAAGAGGAAATTAGCTTTCAAAATGGAGGTAGTCGAAGTTACAACGGAAATGCGGTAATGGAGAACATAGAGGACCCGGATGAAACAACGTCACTATTAGGCAACTCAAAAAGTTAGTATACAAATATCCGTTGGCTAATTTCGAGTTTCTGGTTGCGTATGGTCAGACCATGCGTATTGTCGGACCATGCGTATGGTCGGACCAGGGGTGTGTTCCCACATTGCGTATGGTCGGACCATGCATATAACTAAACCATACGTATGTTTGGACCATATGAGAGATAAAGGTAGGTTTTCCATAATTTAGGACCTGGAAAACGAAATTGTGTTGGAAGTTGTTCGTGTAGTGTTTAGGAAGATGAATTGCAGATATAGATCTAGTACTGTAATCGTTAATGCAAGAGTGATAAAAGAGCATGGTACAGACGTCGTTTGGAATAAGATGGTTATTAGATGAGTATAGAAAAGTGCATTGTTGCAGGGCGTTGGGATCACAAAGATTGTGTTCCACTGTAGGGTCGAAATACAATTTAATGCGAATTCTTTCTGATAAGTAGTTAATTAGTTGGTGTCGTGTGAAACCATGGAGCTACCAGAACGCATAATGTTCAAGAACTCAGCACACTGTTGAGTAAGGTGTAGTGAACTATTTCCGCTGTACTAACAACTTACCATTTTCATTAACGTATTGTTCATCATAAATGCTCTTAGATTTTAAGATGTATAACAGAGGGAGAGGTATTTTGTATGTAAAAGTATATATATTCATGTTTTAATATGTGTATTATTTATTTATATTGCAATAGAAAATATACAGTATAGTTTTTATGGATTTTTGTTTGTTTATTATTATAGGCATAGGCCGATTATGGATGTTGATATGCAATTTCCGAAATAAATGATTTGAATTGAACATAACAAACTATTATATTATTTTTCTTATAGAAACAAAACATACGTCATCATGTGGATCCTCGTGTTGTACTGGTCCTCGACTAAAAATAATATCGGCGATGGTCTTTAAAGACGTCATCAAAATGATTCGTAATCCAATGTGAGCAACCCTTTGTAGGCGCATTCTTACATCTCACATTCTTTCCAAAACTCTCAGTAGTCATCGCACTATTGTCGAGGCTAAAACAAAGTTTTTTTTAGGTAGTCCGTACTTGAAATAAATCTTATGAACAGTTGTAACGTTTCCGTAAAGCTCTATCCAGAATTGTGGAAGTAGTTGGCGCAGCGTTTGCGCTTCGGTCTTCCAATCACGAGGTCGGTGGTTTGAGGCTCACTCTGGTCGGCTGTTTGGTTCCTAGGCAAGCCACCTTATCCAAGTTGCCTCTCCCACCCAGGAGTATAAGTATGTACCTTGGAGGTACAAATGCCATATTATGCGCTGATAACAGCAATCACATTATGGAATGGATTGCATTCCATAGGCGTTTGTTATGATTGGTGTAATAATTTTGCAGAGCTTAGAGACCTTGTCAGTAAGCGCTTATATCAATGTCACATATTATTATTATTATTATTATTATTATTATTGACAAAACTTTGATATGCCTATATATGGTCATAGTGACATCATACCATAACCATGGAATATATTGGTTTACCAAAGTTCTTTTTGTTCCAATTAAATTTGATAGTCAGGAGTGAGCTTAACTCTGCCCTGTCATCGGTTTCTGGACGTACCTTTTCCCTGTGGATTACAAGGCCTCTTTTGTGCCATCCCGGTTCTTACATGACCACGTCATCTAATTGGTTTCTTTCAATGATCATTAGAATCGACTCTAGTATTCTAAGAGGCTGATTCTTCCCTGATTTAAACAGAGTTTCTGATAAAGACTAATGCCAACATTCTTAAAACCGACTATTGTCCTACTTCGAACTTGGTTTAAAATAGTGCTAGTCGCAACTTGGACTCACAATCTCTATTCCTAAATATCTAGTAGAAGTTGGTAGTTCGACTTAACCAGGTTGGACATAATGAGTCAATTAATGATATTTTTTTAGCTTTATAAATTAACATGATTTGGACCTTATCAAAATTAACGTATTGCAATTGACTTTGGCTAATCATAAGATAGATATAAGGCTACATTTTGCAACAAATAATAATAAATAATATTTTATAATTATAATAGTTCATAGGTTTATAATAATGATTAAAGCCTTTCTGTGTTGCAATTTAGTCGCTTGATTTAGGTTAAATTCTAGTCGCAGTCCGTTATAAGAATATGAAGAGACGTCACTTTAAAGATTTAGTTCAAACTACGACATTGTTGGTTTTAAGAATATGGGCACTAGTATTCTAAAAATTATTTCTGTAGAAGATTGCAGAGATAAATACCAAAAATGTGAATTTTGATATTAGTAAGCTTAACATCCTTTGAAGGAGGAGTATATTCGTAGTGTATAGAGTTATGAAACCTACCACCTTTGTTTTCCAATAGGGGAATATTCTTCAGTTTCCTTGTGCCTCTAATTCAAGCGTGTCTGTTTTGTGTTTGTATTGGGAATGATCCGACTGACCTAGCAATGGCGATTGTAAACGGAGACACGACACCGCTACAATTTGGACAGCAATTCTTATGGAATTTAGATAACAAAACGATAATCCAGGTAGGTTAACCAAGAAAAAAATATAAGATGCGATCTATTTTTCAAACCTTTATGTAATGACCGATAAACCGACTGACATACCGACAGACAGACCGACTAATAAATTGACCAATATAGATCGCCGAGTTTCATCATAATCTTGTGTCGCCTTCAGGTCGAAGTTGGCCGACATGTTTGTTTATCTTTCATGTCTTATGGAGTCTTCGAGTCAAAAGGTGTCCACCACGTTTCTCCATGCATCTTTCACGTCTTGTGGTGTCTTCGGGTTGAGGGTGTCCACCATGTTTATCCATCTTTCACGTCTCATGTTGTCTGCGGCTCGAGGATGCCCACCATGTTTCTCCATCTTTCACGGCTATCGTCTTCTGGTCGAATGTTTCCACCATGTTTCTACATCTTCCACGTCTTGTGTAGTCTTCGGGTTGAGGTCGACCGCCATGATTCTCCATCACGTCTCGTGTCATCTTCGTCTCGGGAATGCCCACTATGTTTCTGCATCTTTCACGCCTTGTGTCGTCTTCTGGTCGAGATTTTCCACCATGTTTCTTCATGTTCCACGTTTTGTATAGTCTTCTGGTCGAGGTTGACCGTCATGTTTCTTTATCTTTCACGTCTTGTGTCGTCTCCTGGTCGAAGGTTTCCACCATGTTTCTCCATTTTCCATGACTTGTGTGATCTTCATGGTCGAGGTTGTCCATCATCTTTCTCCATCTTCCACGTCTTGTGTAGTCTTCAGGTCGAAGTTCCACCATGTTTCTCCATCTTCCACGTCATGCGGTGTCTTCGGGTCGAGTATGTCCCCATGCTTCTCCATCTTCTACGTCTTGTGGTGGTTTTCAGGTCGAGGTTGTCCACCATGTTTCTCCATCTTCCACGCCATATGTAGTCTTCGGGTCGATGTTAACCGCTATCTTTCCCGCCTTGTGTGGTCTTCGGTCGAGATTAACCGCCATATTTCTCCATCTTCCACGTCTTGTGTGGTCTTCGGGTCGAGGTTAACTGCCATGATTTTCCACCTTTCACGTCCTGTGTGGTCTTTGTTTCGAGGATGGCAACCATGTTTTTGCATCTTTCACGCCTTGTGTCGTCTTCTGGTCGAAGGTTTTCCACCATGTTTCTCCATCTTCCACGTCTTGTGTGTCTTCGGGTCGAGGTTGGCCGCCATGTTCTCCATCTTCCATGTCTTTGTGGTCTTTGTTTCGAGGTTGCCTACCATGTTTCTCCATCTTTCACGGCTATCGTCTTCTGGTCGAATGTTTCCACCATGTTTCTACATCTTCCACGTCTTGTGTAGTCTTCGGGTTGAGGTCGACCGCCATGATTCTCCATCACGTCTCGTGTCATCTTCGTCTCGGGAATGCCCACTATGTTTCTGCATCTTTCACGCCTTGTGTCGTCTTCTGGTCGAGATTTTCCACCATGTTTCTTCATGTTCCACGTTTTGTATAGTCTTCTGGTCGAGGTTGACCGTCATGTTTCTTTATCTTTCACGTCTTGTGTCGTCTCCTGGTCGAAGGTTTCCACCATGTTTCTCCATTTTCCATGACTTGTGTGATCTTCATGGTCGAGGTTGTCCATCATCTTTCTCCATCTTCCACGTCTTGTGTAGTCTTCAGGTCGAAGTTCCACCATGTTTCTCCATCTTCCACGTCATGCGGTGTCTTCGGGTCGAGTATGTCCCCATGCTTCTCCATCTTCTACGTCTTGTGGTGGTTTTCAGGTCGAGGTTGTCCACCATGTTTCTCCATCTTCCACGCCATATGTAGTCTTCGGGTCGATGTTAACCGCTATCTTTCCCGCCTTGTGTGGTCTTCGGTCGAGATTAACCGCCATATTTCTCCATCTTCCACGTCTTGTGTGGTCTTCGGGTCGAGGTTAACTGCCATGATTTTCCACCTTTCACGTCCTGTGTGGTCTTTGTTTCGAGGATGGCAACCATGTTTTTGCATCTTTCACGCCTTGTGTCGTCTTCTGGTCGAAGGTTTTCCACCATGTTTCTCCATCTTCCACGTCTTGTGTGTCTTCGGGTCGAGGTTGGCCGCCATGTTCTCCATCTTCCATGTCTTTGTGGTCTTTGTTTCGAGGTTGCCTACCATGTTTCTCCATCTTTCACGTCTTAAGGTGTCTTTGGTTCGTAGGTTGTCCACCATAGTTTTCCATCCCTAATGATTTGAAACAAAATTATGGCAGTCACATATCTAAGAGAGGAGGCAGTCACTAGGAGTACTACCCCAATGTCTCCTGTATCACTTAATGTAAAACAATTCAATTTAAGAGCTCTACCTACTTCCCTCTTTGCCTACCTCTTGACCATGTTTCTTTTTGTCTTCCACTACTATTCAAAAGACCGACTGATCGACCCATGTGAGTAATGTTGTGCTTGGGCAACAAAGCTTTTTAGAGCTAACCTCTTATTCCTTTCCGTCCCAACATTTAAACATATTGCTGAATATCTATGACCAGTGTCGTATTTACACTTTGATGCTTAAGGGCCGCACCCACCTAATAAGTATTCGCGACAGCTTCGCGATGCGCTACCGACACGCTTGCGACAGCACTTTGCGTCGCGAACGTCATCGCGAAAGGGTTTGTCGTGGTAGGTGGGAGCGCCCTTTAATGTAATTTATATTAAGAAACATTAGTTTTGTCTTTATCAAAGGTTTTTTCTCTTTTTCTAGCATGAAAAGGAGAACATATCGGTGGCCCTCGACAGTGCCAGAGCGGGTAACGAATGGGGTACTATAGACATTCCAACTAATTACAGCTACTATTTAATAAAAAGGTAATTATCAATTATTAAAGATAAGTACTTCAGAATAATGTTAATTAATAATATGTCTAACATTGCAAATTTTCTTCATTAAGATTTTCAGGTGGGCCAGCGTTAGATAACGAAACTGTTAGAGGTAGTACAATTAATGTACGGCTGGACCAAACAAGTAAGTTGTTTATAGTAATTTCGTATATGTATTTATTCTTGTTTATAGGTGGCGACTTGTTGCTGTTTGAGGAAAATGAAAAAAAACTAATTAAATAAATAAATAAATAAAGAATTAAAGATAGAAAATGTAAACATTTAATTCAACGATATGTAAAAATTTTGGAGAAGTAAAGGAAACCCACAAGATAAATACGTTAAGATTATAGATTATTAATATTCATTGACATTACGCACAGTTTAATTAATTTCAGATCAACAGGTTTACCTTACTTTACAATTGCGTATATCTGCCGCATTTGAGGTAGGTATTGTATACTTTTTTTCAACTCGGTCACTCGAGATTTTTTAAAATTAATTAATTAAGCACATGGCTAAGATTGTCAATATGAAACTACCACTTTGTTATACCGATAGCTATCCGATAATTGGTAATCTTTTACCTTTGACCCAGGGTAATCCTTATCTTGTTTTTTGCGAGGAATTCGAGAAATTACCAGAAATTAACCGGAAGTCAGTGGGAAATAAGAAACTATTTTTTTTTCATTTAATAATTATTTTCGTATTCTTTTTTTAGAAATTTCTAATAGATCTTGTGGCAGAGTATCCATTGATAAACCCAGCAACGGTGGAGGTTCCACTCGTGGTAAATACATTAACCTAACTTTATTCATTTTTATTTGCTTATGTTGCCGTCAATAGCAAACTATATAAACGATACACAATATGTAGGCCTACAAATTTTTGTGCTTGCTTAATAATAGACATAATTTATTTTTTGACTGCGAGTTTAATATGAATTGAGTTGAAAGGGTTATTATAAAACTATATGCGGGAGAATGTAAAGAAGCATGGGGAGGGGCCTCTATGACATCGGAAGAAAGATGAATGTCTGTCAGGACATAAGCAGTTCCCGTGGATCAAAGACAAGATTTAAGAGTTGGGTCGTAAGATTTGGCAACTTCGCAAATAACCAAGGAGAAGATACTGTTGTCTTCTTTTCAAAAGAGAGTTCACAGCTTTTTACGGTTATGGTGGTTCCATAGATTTATTATTACGGCTAGATGGTGGACTTTACATTGTAGAATTTCAGTCCCATGTAGGCACCTACTATTTTGATTTCTTCAGCCTTTGCCACAGACATGTAAGTTAAATAATAATAATAACTGTTTTACAATTATTGTATTTTTAGCATTTTTTTGTCATACAAATTATTTACATATGTCACAAATATTTTATGTTGTCAATGTTTTTAGATTTAGATAAAATTTACTTTCATTTATTGATAAATTTGAAACTTCTATGAAAGATTGCGCGTGCGCAAATTTCGACATAGCAAAAGCCTTAGAACGTAACACGATTTGATTGGCTGGATTCCGGAATAGTAGGTGCTTCCATGCAAGTGCACTTTGGGCTATTCTGTAGAAGTTCACCATCTAGCCGTAATAATACATCTATGAGTGGTTCAGACTTCCAATCATAAGGTTGGTAGTTCGAGGCTCGGCACTCTAGTCGGTTGTTTGTGTTCTTGGGCAAGACACTTCATCTACGTTGATTCTCTACACCCCGGAGTTCAAGTTATCATCTGAAAGGTACAAAGAAATATTCGCTGATTACAACTGCAACAATATGGAATGTATTGTATCCCATTGGGGTTTGTTTCAATGACTGGGGTAAAAATGTGAAGCGCAAAGAGGTTGTGGCAATAAGCATTATTCAATTGTCACTTATTAATATTACTAGGGCCTTGGTTTTCACGACAACCCTGAAAAGTATACAAAGTGTATTAGTAAATTATTATGTTTTGGTAACTTAAAATACATGTTTGTATGTCTCCATCTCAGTTTGGTGATCCAATTTTTGGCGATGACAGCACGACATTCAGGGATTTCATGGCTCCGGGTATAATTGCGTGGTAAGTTGCGAAGTACAGAGTAACGAGTTTCGATTTAAAGGGGAACTCCGGGATAAAACATTGTATGGATAAATCTATAAAAAAATAATTGTCACATAACAGATAAAATTTCACAACATTTGGACAATGAGATAATGGCAAAAACATGTTGCAAAGTGAGTCCCAATTCCAAAGTGGGTCTACTACAATACTTAAATTACACAGTGTTAAAGAATAGGGAAATTAGAGATTTTGAAAGGGTTGTGCTTGAAAACAAAACTCGCGTCACAAATATAATTCGCAGTCAAATTCACATTAGAACAGATAATTTTTAATTTGAATTTTAATACGGTTTTCACACATAACCCTTTCAAAATCCGAAATTTTCTATTCTTTACCAGTGTGTAATATGAGTAGTAGACCCACTTTTTGATTTAATTTCTACTTTTTAAAGTGTTTTCCTTCATTATCGTATTGTTCAAATGATGTGAAATTTTGTCAGATAGGTCACAACTGATTGTAGTATAGATATATCCATAGCAATTTCATTCCCTGAGTTCCCCTTTACATTCAGAATAATATAAATTAATCTTAAAAATTAGTCTTAAAACAAATGTATATTTGTCAAGGTTTGCCTAGGCCCGCCCTCTGATCACGTCACGTATAAATAAAGTGAATTGCGTCATGATGTTTGACGTTTTTTGGCCAATTAGATTTCTCAAAGCATGCCACGTGACACCGATAATGTCATTCACTCCATATTAATATTGGTGCATGAAGACATGGATCACGCATTTATTGGTGGATAAAAAGTGCATGGTTGAATATGTAAAATGCGAAGAATTTGTGTCATGTCAAAAAAAGTTGAGAAGAACAAATTAATTTGATTTGAAATTGATGAAATCGTTTAGTATATACACCAAAGGCATTACAAACTCATAAAACGTATTTTCACTTAGAGTTTTTAAGGTGCATTCACAGCAGATCCAATGGCGTATCGGAATGGCTAATGACCCGGAAAAAGAACATTAGATCAATGGTAAAAAACAGAGCCGTACACCTATGGTGTGATGGCTCCTTTATACTGGCGATTGGTCAGTACAATAAGAAGACAGTCAATTTGTTTTTCTGAACGGTGTACTTCAATGCTACTAATGTCCTATGCGATAGTTGCTGCGCTATTATCTGTCATCCTTCAGCTAAAACGCCATGATAGTTTAATGGATTCAAACGTTCAGATTGATTGATTGATTGATTGAATTTATTTAGCTTTCAGAGTTAAAAACAATAATACAAATGTATAACACAAAAGAACAGACATTATAAGGTACAGAGGAACTCTGAAGGAAAATATAGCCCAAAAAGGTTTCAAAGAAACGTATTTTCGCTGGAATCCTGCCATCCTGCCAATTATGTCCTCGACAACACCTTACACACATTTCACCAATTAGGATCATTGTCACTATGTGTTAGTATTGTATGCTTTTAGTCATTCAAATACCACACATAAATCAGACGACAGACAAGCTTAAAATCAAAATTTACTTTCAACCAATAAGAAGTGCTCATTTCGTAGCTTAATCACATCTGACTAAAATGACTGACCATAATTCGTCAATACTTTTTAAAGATAATTGAATCCTTTTGTTAAATTTGCAGGGTGTAACAATAGAATTATCAATGAGATCGGTTATATCAATAAGAGTTGATGATTTTTATCAGATTTTCTAATAAAATCATACATTTAATCTTGAATGCATTATGTAAGAATACTGACTATATTAGCAGTGGCATTTAGCTCAGTTGGTTTAGCTGGAATCACTGTGCTGTGCGTTTAACTGTGAGTCACTCATGGTTCGATTCAACATCACTCCACTCTCCTTGTGTTTTGGCTGGAGGGTCGAAATACAAGTTACTAGCGCACCGTCTTCCGGATGAGACGTTAAGCCATTGGTCCTGTGTACAACATGGCCCATGTGTACGTTAAAGTACGCAGTGTACTCTTCGAACAAGTCGATCCGACAATAAGACGCGGAAAGCTACACACAGTATAAGTACCAAGAAGTTAATCCTTAACTTGTACATGTGTTTGAGCAGGAGAGTAATATTATTATTGAGGCG
>JAOTQE010126832.1:0-12330 GCA_025631205.1 Nesometra sesokonis
AAGAATAAAGAAAAAGATGTTGATGATTTCGTACAGAAACAATAGCTGATCCCGCTATGTAGCGGATCAGCTAAAAACACCAGTAGTAGCCACAGTGATAACAACAGTAGCTAGGATTATAGATTTTTGTGTTGTTATTATCTGGTACACTGAACAAGAATGCATTTTTTTTTGCTGCTTTCCTTGCATAAATAATTACTAAAAAGTAATTTAGTAATTGAGTTACAAGTCGTTCAAAAAAGAAGTTTATGAGGGACCCACCTCAGCCTATCACTGAGTTTTCCAAGCCTAGATAAGTTAAGTGAGGGACACACCTCACTTTCAATGAGTTTCCAAACCTAGAAAAGTGAGGGACATGCGTCAGCCTATCAATAAGTTTTCCAAGCCTAGATAGACTCAGGTTTTTCTAGATTTTGGAACTTAAAAAAGGTCCGATTTAGCACGCAATTCAGTTTTCTAAATTGTTGGTTTTTTTACTTTATTGACTGTATTAAGAAAATTGAATCAAAACTTACGTATTGCTCCATTGTACACTTCTGCCATGATGGAAAACTCGTAATCAGAACAGTTTAATTCCTCTCGGATAGTGTCATTTACACTCAACACATGCATCCAGCAATTATTCATTCCAATCTTGGTGTTATTTGATGTTGTGTTTGCAGTGTAGGCATTGACCTCATCTAATGCTGGAAGGGCAACAATCTAAAACAAAAAATAGGTTGTTATTTTGTAAACCACATAAAAATCTACTCACATTTACTTTCAAATGCAAATTGTTAAGGTATACATTGCTTGGAATAAAGAGCACTTGGGTAAAAAAATTTATTGGAATTTGTTTTATAAAATAAAAAAACCAAAAATAGTCAAGGATTTGTTTAAAAATATATAAAAATGTAAAATGCACATTCCATAAGTTAAAACATCAAAAATTAAAAGGTTCAGTTAAATTTGGTAAAGTTGAAGGGTAGGCAAGGAATTTAGTGCTCATTTAAAATGTTAAGAATGTTGAAATCATAAAAAGCAGCCACCAAAAAATATGGTGGTAGAAAAATTGTGGGAGGTATGTAATTTACATCGGCTATAACATCACCATTATATGTTGTTTTATTAGACCTTGAAATCACCCAATGACAATCAGTTCAAATTTATTAAATTCAGTCTTCACACCTGCTGTGAATGGGAATTGATTTGTGAATTTATACTTAAAACACAAGTAATTTGACTTGATTTATTCACATTGTACTAACAATAAACACAAAATGCAATAACTCCTTCATTTGAAGTGCATAACATTGCATTCAATGCCAGAATCTCAATGAGGTACGATTAATTTAAACTGACAATTTTATCACTGATGTCCAGTTCCAATACACCGAGAATTGTGTCAGTAATATTGAATGCCAGTGTTAATTATGAGGGCTGAAATGCTCAAGACAATCAAATTTACTTGATAAAAAATTTGATGATACCCATATGGTAATGGTATTTCTATTTATGGTTATGGTATGACATCACCATGTATAGACATTTTTTTTGTCAAAGAACATTTTATAATCTGAATTGACCTTAATATGAATTCCCTCCACTAAGATTCGGTCATGTCTTCCTGTTGTCCGAAAGGTCCACTAATCAACTCCAAGTAAGAAAGTATAATGCATACTCCAAGCAATGAGATACACGCCAAGATTGAATATTTCGACATAAATTATGTCATCATCAGGAATGATGATGATTTTCTGATGATGACATAATTTATGTCGAAATATTGAATCTTGTCACGATGGTGTGTATCTCATTGCTTGGAGTATGCATTATACTTTCTTCCTGTTGTATTGTGGTACTCTCTTCAGTCCATGATAGGCTATGAGGACCAGCATATCAAGGTAACCCCTACACATCTTGAAGTATGTACTGTCAATCATAAACAGAGTATATCATACACATGTAGTATTTGAGTTGTTTTCAGTGAAATAAATCTGGTTACTTACAGAGTCAAGGAGAAGCTGAGATTCAGTACCGAGCGAGCCTCCTCCAATATTCATTGTAATGTTATAGACAGCATCACCTCTCAAACAAAGCATTCCAAAATCAGTGAAACCTACAAATATATGAATTCTAGTAATAAATTTGCTAAACCTAAACCTGCTTGTACTGTTGACCATATCATTTACACACCCTTAGTCTGGAAGATATTTGGAAATGAGAATGTTGTAAATGAGAAGGTTCATGAAAATTGAGAAAATGAGGCTTTCAAAACAATGATATGTATTTTAGTTATTTTCTTTTTGAAGGAACTAGGTAAGGAAAATGCAAAAACCAAACAATTATCATCCGTAAATTATCAGAGGATTAGCCATTATTTTAATGACATTCATTCTATAATACTGTACATCTCATGCATGGAGATTTGAAAGGAACTTTCTATGCATGGATTTTTGGACAAAACTTTTATGCATGGAGATTTTGATGACAATTCTATGCACAAAGATTTGGATGGCACTTTTTATGTAATTGAGATTTGGACAACACTTTCTATGCATGGAGATTTGGATGGCACTTTCTATGTGTGAAGATTTGGAAGGCACTTTCTATGCATGGAGATTTAGGCATCACTTTTTATGCGTCGAGATATTGGACGACACTTTCTATGTATGGAAATTTCGATGACACAGTTATGCACAAAGATTTGTACAGAAATTCATGTGCATGGAGATTTGAAAGGCACTTTCTAACCTTGGAGATTAGGATGATACTTTCTTTGCATGGAGATTTGGATGACACTTTCTATGCATGTAGATTTGGATGGCACTTTCTAAACTTGGAGATTTGGACGACACTTTCTGTGCATGAAGATTTAGATGGCACTTTCTATGTGTGGAGAGAGTGACAATGGATTCATTAAAGAGATCAAATATCTTTATTGTGATGAGAGACTGATACAAACCTCCTTCTATAGATTCTTCTATGTTTTGCATAACAGTCAGAGGGCTTCCATCAAAACTTGTACCCCTACAGATGTACGCTTCAGGGGTAAGCTGGGTGAAGGTTACACTCACACCCGCAAAAACACTATTAGACTTTAGGAGAGAAAGAAGTAAATGGTTAACATAAAAAACATTAAATGGATATCATTGAATGGGCTTTAAATAGGTAGTTTTCACTAGTTTAAAAAATACAGTAATGGTTGGATATGCCCAACTTTCATTTTTGTAGGTCAATAAAAATATCAAATTTTCTACTTACAAATAATTGATGATGTTGTAAAATACTGATTAACTGTGTTCTCAAATAAGAAAGTATATCCAAGCAACGAGATACATCATCATTCCTGATGATGACATAATTTATGTCAAAATATTGAATCTTGTCTCGATGGCGTGTATCTCGTTGCTTGAAGTATGCATAATACTTTCTTACTTAAAGTTGATTAGTGGACCTTTCGGGTGTTCTCAAATGTTACAACAATTTATGACGTAATCATTGTATTTTGTGAAGTTTTTTAAACCTTTGTTTATACGTACTGATTTTACAATTGTCTTATTTGAATGCAGATGTTACTGTATAACTGTATAAGGCAGATACTAATAGATTATAATATGCACTCCCAGTAATGCAAAACATGCCATCATTTGAGGATTTAATATTTTTTCATTAATTATATCATCATCAGGAATTAGTAACCATTCAGTTTTAGGACAGAAATATTTTGTGAAATCACTCTGTCACATATTTTCTAAATTTTAAATATTTTGTTTTCAAAATGAATCACATCTCCAATAATGAATTGATCTATCAGATTACTGTACAATAGGCAAATCTCCTTTAAATTCAATGGCTACTCACTCTGCTCACTTGAAAAGCTTCTTCAGATTTACTTTTTACTTCCAAAAAAAAGAGAAATAAATCTTCTTCAAATTTGAGTATTGACATTTAAATTTGTCAACTTTACTTTTTTAAATATAATTTGTAATCATTATTTGATTATTTACCTCATAGCGCACAACTATAACATAATTCATAGTCTTTGGTATTTCTAAACCAGTGTAGATGATGGCAGTATTCTCACCAACAACCAGAAATCCTTGACCTGTGACCGATCCTCCTACACCATGACCTGCACGCTCCTCAAGCACAATCTCCTTTAAGTAAACATTCTTACAACTTTAGTGACAACTTAAAAACATTCCGATTATTGGGAATGAAGAAATTCAAGTATATTACCAGTAAATTGTTAAACAAGATTAATTAATTGTTGAAAAACAAGAAACTTCATGATGAAAAATGTTAGTCATGGTCTCTGTTTCTCAAATTTCTGTCTCTGAGTAAGTGAATTATTTATTTAAGGAACTTCATGTTTACTTTAATATAATTTTCATTAATTAAAAAGATGGTCACTTTAGAGGACAATCAAAGTATATTAATTTACAAAACAGTTCTCGTATCTCAATGATCTCTAGTTCTTTTGGAAAAACCGCTAATCTATGAAGGTGAATACTAAACCAATCAAACAAGTTATATAGAGCGCCTTCATGAATTAGTTTGAGTTTGAATTCATTATTTTCTTCTGAAACTCAAATGACAATTAGCCAAGTGGGTAAAATGTCTAAATTGTAATTAGCAATTGAATTAAATTCTCCTTTAAGGCTATATAAAAAAACTAATTTGTCTTCCGACTGTCATAAATGAAGATAATTACTTAGTTACCTAATTACACCAGTAGTTTATGAGCTTCTATACCTGTAGCTAAAAACTTACTCCTGTACTTATTGTGGTAGGGAGTTCCACCATGATGGTGTCAAACTAAATAACTTACCCCTGTACTTATTGTGGTTGGGAGTTCCCCTTCTACCATGATGGAATCTAGCTTAGGCACATAGTAGCCAGTAGTAGCCTCATTACAGGTCCTGCCTACTAAGTGAGGCCTACATGTGCATATGCCTAGCGGATCAGGACAGTCATAGGTGATAGATCCGCCAACGTCACAATCACATGAGAGGCAGCCATCTGTGTTGCCAGCTGCTAACAAATAACTTCCAATCTACAAAAAAATATATATTTTTGGTATTACAAAGGAGGAAAACACAAAACAAAGCATATCATTACAAATACAGTTGAACCAATGCAGCACTTTTTTTACAGTTTGACCCAAGAAACACTTTTCACAATTGGACCCAATGCAGCACTTTTTCTACCCAATGAAGCACTTTTACAGCTTTATCCAATAAAACACTTTTAATAGTTGTACCAAATGAAACACTTTCTAAAGTTTTACCAAATGAAACACTTTTTACAGTTTGTCCCAATGAAGCACTTTTTACAGTTGGACCCGATCATGCACTTTTTACAGTTGGACCCGATGATGCACTTTTTACAGTTGGACCCGATGAAGCACTTTTTACAGTTGGACCCGATGAAGCACTTTTTACAGTTTGACGCACTATTCTATAGTTTTACGCAATGGAGCACTTTTTGCAGTTGTACTCAATGAAGCAATTTTTACATTTTTACCAAATGAAGCACTTTTTATAGTTGGACCCAATGAAGCACTTTTTAAAGTTACCCAGCACTGTACTTGCATTGTCTCAATCTACCCAGCTGTTCGATGGGTACTGTCCTGGGAAATAACCTGCAATGGACTAACATCACACCCAGAGGGAATATCACACCAAGGGGCAATATCACACCCAGGGGGAATTTCACACTCTCATCCGCTTCAAGGATTTAGTTACACATATGATATGATATTGTTATCCTTTCTACAATCAACTAGCAATGGAATCGCCTTACCTTACATGTATCGCATCTATTGCCTTCAACGTTTTTCTTACAGTAGCAGACACCAGTTACCTTATCACAAAAGTCATCCTCTTCAATTTTACCCCATGGATTACAATCACATGCTGTAAAAATTAAGCTAAAAGTTAAAATGATGTTATAACATGAGGATCTGTCCCGACGTCCATCCATCAGAAAGAATCTTGCAAATGAAATAACTGAAAGAGATTGCTAAAACAATACACCATTTTCTGAGTGACTTGAGTCATTTATTGAAAACTGGTCATTTATTGAAAACTTTATTGAAAACTGGTCAGCTCATCACTGTAAAAATTCTGTTTTTTAAAATCAGTCAATTCCTCTGATTCACGTTATTCGAGGTGGAAACAACTGCCACATTGTTTGGCTGATCATGTCAAACACATCATTATCTTCTACATATTTGAATTTTGAATTTTGAATTTTTTTGAATTTTGAATTTTCTATAATTTTGAATTTTACGCCAAAAAGACAAGAATTCAAAAAAATCTTATTTCATCAACATGCTTCTCTGAATCTCATCATTGAGTACTTTTTATAGCACCTGCCCTCTGATCTCCCACCTGACCTGGTAAAAACCTGATAATGCTGTTGCAGATTTGTTAAAGGTCCATTCTTTATCAACATCAACAAAATTAAAACATTCTAAATTTGAATATATTGTATTTAAATGTATAAATATAATACTGATCTGTAAGGTAATTTTTCCAAAACCTATCTCCATCGAACTATCTATGTGGTGCAGTTTCTGGACAGTTAAATCAAGTTATCAGTTTTCCACTTTCGTGAATTTGGAAAT
The DNA here is from genome assembly GCA_025631205.1 of Nesometra sesokonis. Taxonomy (NCBI): domain Eukaryota; kingdom Metazoa; phylum Echinodermata; class Crinoidea; order Comatulida; family Antedonidae; genus Nesometra; species Nesometra sesokonis. The sequence continues at coordinate 6,614 of JAOTQE010126832.1, forward strand.
CCTGCTTTGGTTTGAAATTTTGGTGTTTTTTGGGCAGTTTTTGGAGTGTTGAAGGTAATACTAACCTATACAACCAAAGGCATGTTCTATTGAGAAATCCCAGAAGCCATCGAGGCATTCATCACATTGGCGTCCTTGGGCATTGGGCTTGCATTGGCATTGACCATCAAACTCCAAGCAGATGGTGTTGAGAATCGTACCCACATCAGAGCAGTTACACGCTGCAAAACAAAACAAAAAAACAAAGTTAGGACATAAACCACAGGCAGATAAGCAGTAGGCCTAATAACCTGGGATAGACGTACTTCAACTGTCTTTAGATGGTTTTAATGTCGGCTATTATGTCATGGAGTCTTTAAATATAGACCATTGCTACACTGTGGTCTTAGCAGTTAGAGTTCTTAAACATGACAGCCTACTAGGAGCAGGCTTTAAATGGTCTTAAATGAAGATTAAGGCACTAGCATTATTTGACCTTAAACTGGAAGATATGAAAAATAAAATAAAACAGAATAATTACAACTTGATAAAATTATTAAAAATAATCGAGTGTAATATACAAAATTACGTACAATAACGCCCTCAATTACTGTTACTAGGAAATGATTGTTTGCGATTCAATACTCAATACAGTCTTAGAAAAGACTGTGTTTTATGATGATGGAACTGAGGTGACTTTGCTAAGACCATCTATGTGCTACAGCTTTATTCTAATAAAGTTAAAACCACCAGTTAAAACTTTTATCAACCAAGCTCTGGATGTTTTTACTTAAGTTCATATAGGCCTAGTTGGTTAAATTTTATTCTCAAGGAGATCACGGGCACAATGACTATATTAATGTTATTTTCTACTAGTTTCAAAGTTGGATAGGGGAGCTGGATTGGGGGGTGGGGGGGCATGCCAAGTAGGTGTGTTATATTTTAACAAATAAACTGAAAGAATATATGTGTGTGTCCTGAGCCCGCCTAAGTCTCAGGAACTTGTTCTCTGGTGCAACTTTTAGAAGTACACATTTTACTAAAACAAATTTTTCTAGGTGCATATAATATTCTGCCAAATAAACGGCGGGCCAGACCAGTTGAGGGCCTTGGATCCGCGCCTGAGGAATCTGCTGCTGATGAGATGCTAAGCTAACATGATTGAGATACAATCTCCAACAGCTACATTTCAGTGGTAAAGAAATTCACCAATTGCTATAATGAAGATCAATTTTATGCAGTAAAATTAATACTTTCAACTTACCTGTAAACACAAAATAGAACATGAACATTCTATTATATTACCAAAATAATAACTTTTTTTTTGTTTTAAACTATAACATAAAAAAGTACCTCACAAGGTTCCAAAATAAAATATTTGATATTAAAATAATGTAAATAAAATAATTACAAAATTAGGATAATAGAAATTAAACCATCACCTTAATATAGAAGTAAAAATGAAAGTATTCCAAATGTTTCTGGATGAACTAAATCACTTTTACTTGGTTTATTCAGTATTTGTGAGACACCAAATCAAATCAAATGCATGAAATTCTGAATAAAACTTCTTTCCAGAGGTATGGCGATTGTGCAGTACACCGAGAGACAATCCACTACTCTGTGTCAAAGAGTGCACTGTCTTTGGTTATGTGAACCAGAGCCATAGATAGAGAGAGTTGCGACAATGGAAATTTAGAATCCATTTTTGTGTCCAATAATTCATGCGCTGCACGCGCGCACGTTTAAGATGTATAGGAATTCCCTGTATAGTTTAGTGATTTTTACGTGAATTATTATGTAATTTTAATGCAATATAATCCTATAAAAAGTCATAATAGTACATTTTAAATATATGATTGCTTTTATTAAGTAAATTATTATTAATGTTAACAACTTTAAAACATAAATTAATATTTGTAATATGAAAATAATAAAGTTGAGTTCTCTTGAATATGTCGTCCCTTAATATAAGTCTTAATGTGGGAACCAGTATTTTATCATTTTGACCGGTGAAGAATTAAAAAATTAATTGCTACAAAACTCACCAAAAGTGTCAATGTTACTAGTACAGTATTAATTTTATAAAGTGTTTAGAATAAGCTTGTATTGTTTATTAGCCTACCCTAGATAAAAACGATAATTGAATGTCTTAAAATATTTAATGATTTATCTTCCGTTAGTTAAACATACATACATACCTGGCATGTGAAAGTTGATAGGCCTAACCGTCTTGCTTTCAACCTATTTTAATAATTGCTGATGATATATTTGTATTTTTATAAATAATACACAGGCCTACTTCAATATCTTATTCAACATGAAAGAAAATTGATTGTATTTATAATTAGAAACTTGGCTGTTCGTGTTTATTTACAAGCAACAAGAGAACATACACATAATTCTTTTTAATTTATGGAAAATAATTTAATGTTAATGATGTCGATGCATAGGCCTAGTCATGGGATGGATAAGCCACCCTCCATGTAATATTTTCTACTTTTCAACATAGTAATTCTTTCAAAAAAAAAACCTGTTAAAATTAACCTAGTATTACATTTTAACAAATTAAAATTACAAATCCCTATGGTAGTTCTACAATTATATCGGCAAAGTATTTTAATACTTTTTAAAAATTAAAATTACTTAAACTACTACAATGCAATTATTATAGGCCACATTCTAATAAACAAAAGTTAGTGTCTTAACGTTTTATAAAGTGTATCTGTCATTAACAATTACATACAGCTATAATAACAATGGTAATAAATAGGCCTATTAACAGGTACCGTGTTCTATGCGCACCCGCGCGTACGCGTAACATTCGAAAGTCAAGACGCGTATTATAATCTCTGCGTTTTCACTAATTGTTTACCAAGTAATCATAATGATTACAAATATTACTAAATTTGTGAAAAATAATGATTTAAACATTGGACTCCTATGTTTTGCATGTATTAACCTTGGACATTAGGACACAAAAATGGCCGGAGTCGTACCACCTGACTTCTAAAAATCCGTGAACGGAATGTCGCAACTCTCTATCTATGGCTCTGATGTGAACAAGGCACATGTTGCACATGGGGCCAATGGCTTGCCGTCTCATCCGAAAGTTGGTGCAATATAAACTTAACACAAGGAGATTGGCAATGTATTTGATTGAACCAGGAACCGGCGAGTATCCATGGTTTAGCACACAGTACAGTGACTACCACCAGATAGCCAACTAAGCTAAATGCAACTCTCCAAATGATTACACATATTAAAGCTTAATAATAATAATAAATAATATAAGAGAGAATAGAGAATTTGTCAAAATCATGCAAGAAAGCAATTGACTTAAACATGCAATTGTATGGAGCAGTAAATAAAGCAAAAATGGCTTACAAACGTAACTTTAAATATGCAAAAATTTGAAAAACACTGTTATTTCTTTTAATATAGAATGCGCACAAAATAAAAATAGAAAATACAGTTTATTCCCATTGAAATACTTGGCTTTAGTCAGCCTATTTGGGATTTTTATCTCTCAGTTACCCACTTCTATTCCTGGGTGGAAAACATTAACAACACAAACAATAGACTTGCAGGAATTTTAACCCCTAGCATTATGTTTCATAGGGACTTCTTCATCCAATCTTTGGGTTTAATCTTTGGACACATTCTTCTGATGAAAATTAATTGGTTTACAAAGCTTAGTAATAAGACTTTGTCAAATTAAAGATGAGAAACAACTTTGATTTTAAACCTTATAAACCGGAAAAACAACCATAATTAAAAGCCACATGATGAGACCTTTACAGGTACAGAGATTCTACCTACCATGGCAATATACAACACATCCAAACGGATCAGACTCGCCCTCTACAGGTGCAAAGAATCATTTACATATTCAGGTGAGTGATTGTGCAATAAATCAGAAAAAAGATAGAAAACATGCATTGTGCAACTATAAATAAATATGCATTCAATTATACAATTTGCATGGAACCTCACATTAAACAATCCACCATCTCACATTTTTTGTAAATTTGTAATACTGCAGTAACTGCAGTAGATTGATGGATGAGATAAACAAAATCATGCTTCTACTCAGAAAATCATTTAAAGTTTGATATTAATTATTGCCGTAACTGCAGTAATCCATTTGTTATTAATCACTGCAGTAACTGCAGCAATCCATTTAGTTTGTTATCTACATCACTGCAGCAATTGCAATTATCTCCATGTAGTCTGATGTTGAACTATGTACTACTGTAACTCCAGAAGAGGAATTTTAGATGGTCCTAATTAAATAAACTATGCCTATATTTGGGCATAAAAGGTAAATATTTGAAGGTACAGTTCTAGAAAGTTAAGTATCTTAAATGAGTTCATGCCATGTATGCAATATGAGGAAATAAACTTGAGGAAAGAAGATGTGATTGCAAGCTAACTTCTATGGTTACTTACGAAGGCAATAATCAACACATTCAACAGGTTTACCCTCTTTAGCGATTATTTTGGAATATTAGATTAAAGTTAAAATATCACAGATGGTTAAAAACATATACAACACACATTCAGGTAATACGTTTGGTGCATAAAACAATAGGCAATCATATTATCAAAGGTACTGTTTGATAATTTCGAACAGAATGACAAAACTATAATAAATGAAAACAATTTACAATGAAAAAAAACTAGGAAAAATGTATCATCCATTTAAAAATTATTTCATATGTTGCGAACACATTAAATGAATTGTTGGTATATTCAGTGGTGTGTGCTTAGATGCTTGAGAACCAAGGCCAGCAAACTATGGACCTTAGTGTTCTTTCTGCATCTAAAATTAAAACATGGCATGATGCATTTACAGACCTGCTTATACAATGGCATTTTAATGCAAGCTGGGGCATCTGAGCATAGCCGGTCAAGACATGCAGCATATGGAGCCAACTCCTACACCTGGACTAAAAATGGACTTTTAATCTACTTGAGCACCAGGGCTAATTATGGACCTTAGTCTACTTGTTGCATCTAAGTCTATGGCATGATGCATTTACCCACTTTTACAATGACATTTCAATGCAAGCTGGGGCATCTGAGCCTGGCTGGTCGAGACATGCAGAACTGGGAGCAAACTCCAAATAGTACTATTACAACAAGCTTACAGCAAGTGCAATATGGTTCAATATTCAATTTTTTAATTTTGGAACAACTTGGTGGTTTTGCCATGACATGTGTCATATGTTATTTTAAAATCTTAGCCTTACATCAGCTGAACATCTCTTGTAAGTGGGCACCAAAGGACCCACGGGTGACAGCTAACATGAGATTCAACTGTAGATTGCTATGAAAAACAATTTTAGAATGTGTTACTATAGAATGTCTCACTTACCTATACAAGTGGTGTTGACCTCTGGGTTGAGATAAGGATTCCTAAAGAAGTTTGGAGTACACATCTCACACTTGTCCCCTAGAGTGTTCTCAGTGCAGTCTTGACACACCCCATACTGTTTAGCACCATCATACGTACATGATACAGCTCTACCATTACACTCACAATCTATTCAATATCAACAAATAAATCATGAAATTAAGAATGATGAAGATGATGATGACGATAAGGATGATGATGATGAGGATGATGAGGATGATGAAGATGATATGTAATTAGATTTATGTAATTAGATTTATATAGCGCCTTACACCGTAGTCTCAAGGCGCTGTGGACCAGATGTTAACACATTCCTATG
>JAOTQE010126843.1:0-12330 GCA_025631205.1 Nesometra sesokonis
GAATTGGATTACCACCGATTACATCACAACCGATCGCAATGCGATATTTGCAATGGTAGTCTGAATAGGGTATAAGTCACAATGTTCCATAGATTTATCCATAAACAATCTTGGAGTTGGCCTTTAAATTACAACCGTATAAAGCTAAGATATAATAAACTAATCATGGAATAGTGATCATTTTGAAATCCATGATGCTTAACAAATGAACCAATCAGTTGTATGAAATGAAAGTATTGGTCTTGCATTCCTTAATAAATTTGTAATATTAATGATGGTAACGACTTCATTGTTTCGCTTTAAAACAGAGGCACAATCAAAAAGAGATGTGCAACAATCGATCATAGAGTAAAATTACACCATGAAGTTAAAGTACATTCGAAACAATACCTTAAAAGAGAACAAAATTATTCAATAAACAGCTGGTATGAAACATGCTACTGACCATTGTCAATTAGCAAGTATTAACAATCAAATTGAAAATTTTGGAAGTATTGGCATACTAGTAGTCAAATACCAACGTATTTAAAATTTTAAAAACGATTTATTCATTTCATTTCGTTGCTTCCATACAGCAGCTAAAAATACAGTGCTTATCAAATATTTTACTCGCAATGATATAGGGGTATAAATTATGTTTTATAATTTTATATTCTTGATGAATTTCAATATCGTCAAATACAGTATTATATGTAAGTTTATTCGAGCTTGATGTAAATTCAAAAATGTTTAAATCATTGTTGTATAATTGTTCTTCAAGTTCATTAAATATTGAATTTCTGGTGTTAATAAATCTAATACACAGTCAAATACAAGATGATAGACTGTTACTTTCGTTTCACAGTCGCATAATACACATAATTCTGAATTTTGAAGTTACCATGATTCCTATTTTACTTCAGTGTGGAATGAGTTAGAGCGAGCTTTAAATTCAACATTTGATGCATGAACCTTGCATTTTTGTCTATAGCTCAACTATACGTGGATGAATTAAAAATCTAAAATAAGTAAAACAAATAAATAGGCCTACACTAACCAACTACGATAGTAAACGCGTGAAATGTAAGAGTGTGGTGGCAAGGCTTGACAAAGCCAAAAAGGTAGAAAGAAGAAATGTCTACTATAAGCAGGAATGCCCTATTCGTTAGTCACGGAAAGGCGCGAAGCTATTATGCGCGCTACAGTAAAGCGCATACATGACACGAAACGCGCGCGTGCAATGATTAACAAATTGGAAACGTGTCAACAGTTTAGGTCTTGCAGAGGTGGCTTCAAGGGGCTTAACAGACTTAATCCCTCTTAAAATGGACCTGAAAAATTATGGTTATAGTGTACCGTAAGGTATTTAATTTGTTTTTGTCAAAATAAAATTGGGGTTGAAAACTCTACCCACCTTCCCCAACTCAATCTTGGATCCGTTCCTGCCATATACCAATACCAATACCTGTAAGTATAAGTGTTTCTCTTCCAGTAGGAACGCATAAGTCCCATATGACCGTTATTTTCTTATTTTTTAACTGCGCATGGGTCACTTCATCGGCAGCAACTTCCTGTTCTCCGATATTTCCCGCGAGTTGTTTTGCACGGAAAGGCCTATGCAAATCCCTTCTAATTTCCATAGTCCGGGACGTACGTCACGTCTCCATATTTGGAAAATAATTGTCCTAATATGGAGAAGGTTTCCTGAAAAATTAACGGGTATAAAAGGCGAAACAAGATGGTGCGGCCACATTTAGATTTTTTTCGGCCGTGGAAAGACGACGGAGAAGTTGCCTATCGGAATTGTTTGTTGTGATTCGTAGGGAATCCGGCACTTTTTTTCATCAAAACAGACTCGTTATGGTATTTATATGGTTGGTTAATGAAATATTAATCTACATTTTAATATAAAAATCTAGTTGGATCCCCTAGTAGGACGGATTCAATATTCGATTAAGTTGGGTCATTTTTTCGGGCCGACTCCATCTTGGATTTGTATTCTTGTAGTGCATTGGTGGAGTTACGGTCGTGTAAATCAATCCTTAGTAAATCAAATAATGTTATTGATAAATAAATTGATTATTTGTACTTATATATTGAAAGGTGAGTTTACGTATGAACGCTGATGATATTTTAACAAAATATTACCGTGAATTTGTTGAAAATCAAGCCTGACTTCAATAAAAAATTTAGCGATTCATCGCAAAGTTGCTAGCCCTAGCCTAGCGGTAACGAAACCGGCGGTAGGTAGGCTTTGGGTAGACTGAGCGGGTATGCCCGCGTCAAACGACGTGGAATTAGTCGTTAAATTAATTAGAGATTATTGATCATTTATCCGATGCCCCACGAATTTAAATATTTTACCGTAATTAAAACGTCGTCTACTTTTTTAATTAAATCGCATAGGTCTTTGCCTAAAAGTAAAGTAATTAATACTTACCTAGGCCTATGCGATTTAATAAAGAATGAATTAAAATCATTCATTAAATACTAATATGCCTAGTATGAATTGTTAGGCATGCAAATTATAGGTCTATGGTTGGTCGTTTTGATCTTTGGAGGAAGGACGCCAAATAAAAGGTCAATAGGGCCTGGGATAAATTTACTTAGGCCTGCCTAGGCCTAGTCTTAAAGTGAGAGGTTTGCATATTGCGATCGGGTAGCATAAGCATATCCCGTGGCCCGCCTCGGGGCCCAAGCCAAGCAAATCAACTTCTTTGCAGTGGTACAGTGATACAACTACCTAGGCTCGCAATCGGTTGGGTAAACTGGTTCTTGTATACCTTCCAACTCTCACGCATTATGCGTGAGTCTCACGCATTGGAGCCTATTTAGACGTCTCACGCATAAATTAATTTATCTCACGCATTAGCAGAATTCTCACTCATAAGTACTCATTCCAATAGTTTTTCTCTCGTATGACATAATATAGACCAAAATACGGTAAAAACCGCCCCAACAGATGATGTGGCCCAGATAGTGGTGGCGGGGCTTGTCTCACGCATTCGAGCCAGAAAAAGTTGGCAGGTATATTCTTGTATTACGCATTGCCTATTGGAATACAATTTCAATTCGATAACTGTTATGTTGTCACCACCATGCTATATTTTTGCCAATGTGATAATTGTGAAATGATAAATGATTAGAGCTATTAATAAAAAGGGGGATTAAAATAATTGCGTTTTCAATATTAAATTATTATTATAATAATTAAACTGCCGCCTTAAAATTCTATTGAAAATTTTACTACAGTACTTTACACTAAAAGCAATTTATGGTGAATTAAAATTTGTAAACAAACATCAGGTCTCGGGAGTTGTTACTAATTAATCACAAATTGACCATTGTTGTGCCACATTTACAAAAAATGTATAAAGTTATGTCAATAGTGAAACATAATGTTTAATAATTTGATAAAAAAAATGATTTCAAAAATTATTAAAATTAAATAACAATGAATAATAAACAGTGGTAGATTTGAGGGGATTGACAGGCTTAAACCCCTCCTCCTAAAATAGACCCGAAAATATTTTTGGAGGTCTATTTAGAATGGTCTAAAGTTTTTTTTTTTTGCTCGCCAAAACAAAAATCTAGATGTACCGGTAAGGGCCACATAAATTACAATTCTGGATCCACCCCTGATAAATGTGGATTGGATAAAAAAAAATTGCTGACTTGCACCCAATTTTCAATTGTAAACTGTTGTTTAGATTTGAAATTGATTTGATTGATTAACCACATAATTCACATGGTGAGTGAAAGTACATAATCGTATGTTTTTCTTTTTTAGAATGTCGGATGGTTGTATTGTACTTGGTGCTCATGTATACAGACTTCACATGTAAAGATAACTATGCAAAGCAGATATTAAGATGCATACTGAACAATTTAGCCAGCCCAGGCTGATACTGATGTTGCATTTATCGAACTCAGACTTGAAGTATTATGAATTTGTCAGATCCAGAACCATACTCGGATACATGATTGACGTCGCAATACATGTCGTACTTACCCGGCAAGTTACAAAGTATTGTAACTGTAAAGACAACTGTTTGGCCATAATCACTTCTTAGAATTGAGATGTAGAGACACTTAAACAAATTTAAATATTATCTTTATTTTGTATAATTTTATATTACTGTATACAGTGAAGTTGTAATAATGTAACATTCTATGTTAAATAATATTTTGAACAGTAGTTCCGATATAAATTATGTACTGCATTGTTTATGCAGATATTTTCCTTTGATAAAAGTAGTAAATAAAACCGAAAGTTGAAAATATTTGTAGTGCTAATGTTGACCAGTCTGAAAAATAATCGCCATGTGCATGTGTGAAAAAAAAGAAAAATTACTCATCTATGAAGAGTCAAAAAAAGGTTATGAAGATCTTACAACTGATGATGATGATGATGCTATAAAAAAATGTTTCATCATCCTTGCTTGACTGAAAAAGTGATGAGGCGGGAGATGCTCCCTCATGTGGGTGGTATTATTTTTTACTCAAAATAAATATATATTTTTCCGCGCAGAAGTGATAAGGGGTATGAAAAACTAATATTTTTTATTCTAATTTCAACAAATTTATTTTGATAAAAAAAATAAATTAACATTGTTTTAATTTTTTGTTTCAAATTAATATAAATGCACATCTATGTGCCAATTATTTTTCATTTTTTTAACTCCCAAAAACGTATATACTGTACATAGCTATGCACAACAACAATCAACAAATTACGTAGTGTACACATCCAGCTCCAAAATCGGTCAAAACGACTGCGATAAAACTAGCGAAACACCCTTGTAACGTCTGGACCAGCTACGCCTAGACCACAAACATGGCGAAAATTGACAGATTCATACGCTGAAACACCAACGAATCCGGCATTTTTTTCATCAAAAGAGAATAAAGAATTCCTGTTGTCAGTTTGTTTATATGTATATTTGGAATATTATATGTGAAAAGGTCCTGGGATCCTCGCTTTTTAGTAAGTAAAATAATTGTTTTTCGACGTAGGTCTACGCTACCGCGAGTAATTCATCTCGCTTGTATTTTAAAATTTGCTTTATTTTATTTACCTTGCGTCTTTAAAATCATTTATTAATTTGTATTGTTGGGTATACTTATTGTAATTTACACGTACAGCTTAACTATTTAATTTTTAAAACGTCGCACTTCTTTACATATCGCGATATCAAGATGGCGGCAATTCAAATTTCGATTCGGTAATAATTTGCGAGATCAACCGGTTTGCGTTCCTACTGGTGACACCGATGCGTTGGTGAAACGATAATGACAAACAAAAATGTAGGTCACTGAAGAATTGAGAAGCTCCCTATACTATGCTTGCTTTGAGTGCTTTTATTGCCTACGTTAACAATAAGAGTTTGCAGGAAGTAGAAATATTATATTCAGTAGACTCTAATTTCGCTTAACAAGAACGTCATGCTTGGCCTGTTGGGCCATTCAAACTCGAATTTGAACAAACCAAGCGGTAAGTATGCATTATTAAAGTCTATTACTTACATTTAGAGAACGTCATAGATAATGTTGGGTTTCTTCTTATTCATATAATTTAACATAAATTCAACGAGAGTTGGAGTGAGTTGGAAACAGTTAAATTGATAATTGAATAGAGAGACCTACAGTAGGCCTACTTCCTTGGTATTTTAATGTTATGGCCTCCCATGGAAAACGTTTTACCTACCAATCAACCTTGACGCCATTTTCCAGCGGCCGACAATGGCGGAGCCTATTAATAAGTATTTGTATAAGATAAATTTAAACAGCCTGTAGTTACTGAGACAACCAATTCATATTATTTTGTGACGTCACCAAAGTTAATGCATTTTGGGGGTATCGAACTATGGGCAAAGTAGTGACCTAACACCAACCCTGACCGTACTCTAACCACGCTTACGTAATTTACTTCTGTCTATCATTTGACACCCTTTTATGTAACATAATGTATGGAACGCTAGTGGTGCCTTTCAATGGCCTATATGCAGCTAATGAAAATTTATTCTACAGTAACCATGCTGAAGTGATCAAATTTCTGTCAGCAACAAGGTTTATAATTGGATGTTTGGTTTTGTATGACGAAGATAGGAAACTCGCTGATTTTGGCCAGCCAACCCTTGTACAATGTATGTGTAAGTAGTCAGATTGACATTATCTACACACGCGCAGAAATAAGGCTTATTATGGGACAGATGTAGGTACACACCACTTCTGATTATAAATAATTATAAAAAGTTGTTTGAGGTCCCGTCTAGCTGATTTATCTACAATGAGAAGTGTATCAAATTAATCTCTGTTTACACGCGTACAAGAGAACTAGTGTTGTCACGACGTACGATGTTGAGTGTGAGCTAGAGTTGCCTTCCAATTGAAATCGTAGTCCCAGTGACTAAGTGGTATAGGCGTTTGCATATCAAGCAGAAGACCCGGACTTATTTTCACGCTCAGCAGATTTTCTCATTGTTTACGTTTCTATATTATCCAAAGCATATCTACTTTACACGGTTTACACCACTTCTGATTATAGATAGATAGATAGACAGACAGACAGGCAGATATGATGTTTGATAATTAATTACTGAATGATGTTTGGTAAGTACTGCGTGGTGTTTAGTAATTACGGATAATGTTTGGTAATTACTGAATGGTGTTTGGTAATTACGGAGTGATGTTTGGTAATTACTAATGATGTTTAGTGAGTACCGCGTGATGTTTGCTAATTACTGAATGATGTTTGTTAAGTGCAGGATGATGTCTGGTAATTACTGAATGATTGGTAATTACTGAATGATGTTTGGTAAGTACAGCATGATGTTTGGTCATTACTGAATGATGTTTGGTAATTACAGAATGATGTTTGATAAGTACTACCTGGTGTTTAATAATTACGGAATGTTTGGTAATTACTGAATGGTGTTTGGTAATTACTGAATGATGTTTGGTAAGTACTGCGTGGTGTTTAGTAATTACGGAATAATGTTTGATAATTACAGAGTGAGGTTTGGTAATTACTGAATGATGTTTGTTAAATACTGCATGATGTTTCGTAATTACTGAATGATGTTTGTAATTAATGAATGATGTTTTGTAATCACTCAATGATGTTTGGTAATTAGTGAATGATGATTGGTAATTACTTCAGGTAATTGCTAATTCGTGAATGGTGATTGGTAATTACTGAATGATAATTGCAAAGTGAAGGGAGAGGAGGCGTTCCATATTTAAATGCACTTAAACTCTTTTGAAATGGTAGTAGGTATATACATTATCAAATCAAGTTTAGATGCTATGCTATATCGTTATAGGTAAATTCATTAATTTCTCTTTATTACTTAGGTCTATGCATTTCTCACGACGCTGAATATATCATTGGATGAAATATTTGAGTTCAATTAATACAGCATTACCCATGGATAAAACAGGATTGCAATATCTACAAGGGTTTTCATTTGAACGTAGCTTTAACAAGCGTGTCCTAGCAGATGATACGGAGATCAAAGAAGCATACAGAAGAGCAGAGGAAAGAGGCAAACTCCCATTTAACAGAACTAAGATACTTATTTTAAGAGACCATGGTGCTGGTAAAACGTCAACTTGCAGGCGGTTACAAGGGAAAAGTTTTAGACAAGAAGAACCTAGCACAATTGGAATCGAAAAGAAGACTGTTAAAGCAAAAGTTGACAATGTTAACAGTAAGTGGTGTGAGGTAAAAGATACACCTCTTGAAGACTACGAAAGTTCAGCAGCATGGTGGGCGGTGTCACATATACACGGAAAATTCAAATCACAAAGAAAGCCAGAGGCAACAGACAGGTTTAGTCCACATCGACTGAGGGTTATCGAACAATTTACCAAAGATATCTTATATCAAATACTCTACATTATCCCCGTTGTAATTTTCTTTTTAGTGGGAGGATTTACATTCGGCTTTGGATTGGTTGCATTGATATATATTTTTTGCATTATTCCAGTATGTGATATTCACAGTGCTTACCGGTTTGGTTCTGGGTTTGCAATTTTGCTGGTTCTTATAGATAGCGCAGTCAGTATGGTAGATTCGAAGTATTTACATTATTTTGAACAAGATTCCTGGGTAGGTATATTATATATAATCACGATGATTACTTTATTTGGGCTGGTTAGCATAATTGCTGGTATACTTGTTGGCATAGGTGGTCGAACGGGTATTTGTCTAACACTTTGTCTGATGGTACATCCAAACCAAAAGTCATATACTACCGAACACATTACAGAAACATTAATTACTAGTTACAACACAATATATTTTGAATTGTTAATTTTTATCCTTACAACAATGAGTCTGGTATTTTTCAGGAATTTGCATAGTCAAATACTTTCATTAAGTCGACATAATCGTATGTTTGTTTTGGTTATGTTTATGGTTTTCATATCAGCGGCTATGTTTATCGGAAGATCATATTTTCTGTTTAAATTTTTATTCACTTCCTTATCTATTGCCGTAATTGTTGCGTCTAAAGTAACTGGTCTGTTGGTGGGAAGACAACTTGAAGCTTATGGGTATGTACCACAAGTCTATATTTTTAAAAAATCGGTTGGTCTAATGGTTGGATTATTCATAGCCTTCATCTGTGGATGGAAGTCCTTGTATTTCAGTAATAGAATAGTTGATGAAATGCAATATTTTAGTTTGGCATTATATTTAGTTAACGTATTTTTGTTAATATTACCAATTATTCTTTATATTATGTATGAATGTATTGGGTACATGAAAGTAAAGAATACCGAAACGATGTTAAAACATATAAGAGAGTCATTATTGGCAAATATACGTCACCATTCATATTTAGATGCTAGACTCAGTTTGTGGGATTTTGCAGGGCAGGAGATGTATTACAATACACACCATCTTTTTATGCCAAGGCAGGGTGTGTATCTGGTTCTTTTCAATGCTATAGAAGCAGTTTTGAATCCTGTAAAACAGATTAAACGATTACAATTTTGGCTTCAATCTGTTGCTATGCACGCAGACTGTGACAATGCTGTAGTCTTTCTTGTAGGAACAAGACGAAAAAGTATAAATGACTTGGATGCCTTACAAATATTTGACAAAGCTGCAATAGCACATCTCTACAGACAATTTTCCAAGCTGCTTGCCTTTCATCCGTCTGGAAGACTTTGCATTTTCATTGAAAACTCGTCAAACGTAGACAAGGAACTTGGACTGTTACGAGAAGTCATATACAGTGAAGTTAAAAAATTGGAATTCTTTCAACAAATGTTTTCAGTCAAATATCTGCTCTTCAAGGAAATATTAAACACAATTTGTAATAAAAAATGCTTCATTGCACAATTGAAAGACATTTTAGAAGAAGTAAAATCACGATGTAATATTATATCACACAATGAGTTGGGTACATTTTTAAATTTCTTTGATAGGTCTGGTGATATTATATATAAAGACCAAGATGATTTGCGTAATTACATTGTATGCGACCCTCAAGTTCTGATAGACATTCTTAAATATCTAGTAAATGTTCCAGAACTCCACGTACGGAATCGAAGCGTGGCTGACTTCTGGCAATTGTTACAAGATACTGGGATTGTTGACAGTAGGCTAATAGAGCACATCTGTGGCTCTAAGGGAATCTGGAGGCTATATCCTTGCGTGATTCATTTCTTAGTTGGTACACATCTGTTATTTCCACTCAATGTAACCAATCAAGTCAATCAAATTGGTACATTTTGTCTTCCTTGTCGACTGCCTAAGATCGACGACATGTCTCAGATATGGATCAGTAATTCTCAGTCAAACAATGTTTACTATTTTGATTTTGGTGAAATGCTGCCAGAGTTTATATTTCTGCGATTGTTGGCAAAATGTTGTGATTGTGAGAAGTTTACATGGGAAAAGATCTATTACAACGCTGCAAGATTTAGAGCCAGCAAATCGTGTCTGTTTTTAATTAACACCCAAGTGATTGTTGCTGGAAATGTTGATTCATATGACAGAAATCTTGTCAAATTGTCGATAGATAATGACGAACAACACACGCAATCGATCGATGTATTGAATACCGTAATTAAGTTTATTGAAGAGATAATCAGTAACAATTTCAACTTGGAATACTTTCAAGATAAGTACATTTGTGGTCCTGAATGCAGAAGCTGAAGTTTTCTAGATGGGACGATGTGTTTGGTAAACTTATTAGCACATGTGCATGAAGTTTCTACACTGGATGGTTATAAGCCAGATCAATACCATAAAGTTTCAGTTGAAAGAACGGTAAGTAATTGTGTAATATATTTATGATTTTATATGTTTTTGGGTGATATTGAAAAATAAAACATTTTAAGGATCTTGTTAAAACAGTGGAGAATCCATGGGATTTAGGGGGCGCCGTGGCAACTTGAAAATCGTTTGAGGGCCGCAAAAATAGGATCGCCGACAGGGAAACAACTGAAAAAATCATGTGACTGCATTGACCTGCTCCATAGCCGAGGCGTAGTTTTACGTGTATTGACCAATGAGGTTCCTCAAAACTTCATGACACTGATAACGCCATACTCACTATAGGTGTATATGGGCAATGGAACACGAGGCTACTTTTAACTTTACCAAACTGCTAAAAGTCCACAATTTAATAGTACATGATCAGTATCAATTAAGTTTGTTTTACATTTTAAAAAAAACTGTTTTTCTTTTCTTACAGATCAGTATTACTTGTAATAGACAGACGACGTATTGGTCTTAATCGTTCAACAATGTACTATATAAATGTAGAAATCATTTTCTAAAAAGATTTAGAATGCGTCATTGTTAATAATTCCGTCGACGAAACTATTAGTTACGGCGTGTACCTGAAGAGAAAAAAGCTGTTCCCTGATACCTGTAACATTTATATATCTGAAAACTTGCTTTTCGAAATGCAGTTACGAAACCTTCTATTTATATACAGATAATCCTGAATCGTATGCTTGCTGTGCTTCATTAATGGCAAATTCAGGTGGGTTTTAAAGGGTGACGTGCGACCCCAAAACCATTTGAGGGTTTCTTCAAATAGTGCCGCCGACAGGGAAGCGAGATACAATTAACGAAATTTAGTTTTAGCTTAATAGCAGAAACAGAAAATCGGGACGTAAGATTGAGAAAACTTGGGCAGAGGGCCAATGGTAACTCCAGTAGCAGGACTCTGTATCCACCCCTGTCCATAAACTCATGAATATGTAATTTACTCTATCAAGCTACAGCGTAAGATGACTCTTTTTTACGACAACATCTGCACAGTTTATTATCTTTCTGGTTTAGGAAATAATGCACTGCAGCCTGTGTTTCTTTATATTCCGAGTACAAAATACCCAACAAGTTACATGTGGAATTATATTTCATAACAACATAACACCAAGAGAAAAACAATTAAAAATTCAATAATGTTAATATATAAACTAATGTTACAGGGCCAAACAACATGATACATAAGTCGAAACTGCTAGTTTACCACAATTAGCATAAATTTAAAATTTGTCAATTGTTTCAAATTTTATTTTATAAATTCAACTTTCATACTACATTAAACATTTTCAGATATATGATCAAAAGATTTTTTAAAAAATAAAATTTATAATTACCCTGCTTAGTCAAAGTATACTGATAGACAATTTTCAAATGCATTTTTCTCAAAACCTACATGTTAAATTTTCGAACTTTGATTGTTCTTAACTTCGCAAGAAACTATCGCATGGAACTGATTTTTTGCATGCTAAAGATAATGTTATAATCCATAAAAAAAACTCAAATTTCACTTGTTCAACTTATGTCTCATTTGGCTTGGCCCTGCTACTAATGTAAATTATGCTAGGTTACAGTGTTAATAAAGTTTTAACCGTGTACGTGCCTTACCAAAGTTACAGCAAGTCAAAGTAAGACACAAAGTTGGACTCACGGTTGCTTAGTTGGTTTTGTTGATAAGAAATTAGTCGTGCGCATGCGCTGTTGAAACTGTGAAAGCACTTTTTGAATGCATAGAGACTCAGATCAGAGTTAAAAATATATTGTATATTGTATTTGCTAATCGCTTTTATAAATATATTTATTTGTATAAATATTTTATGACTCAATTGCTCAAATACTGCAAATTACATTATGATTGAATTTTTAATAGCCCAGAACATAAATTAAAACAACTGCAACGTATAATTTAATATGGTTATATACTCCCTTTTATATTTATTTCATACCATTTGGTAATACATTCCCTGTTAATCATTCAAGAATAATTTATTTATTTATTTATTTCTATCTTCAGACATAAAATAAAAAAGGAAGATAGGGGCTGTCAAGGTCAAACAGAA
>JAOTQE010126854.1:0-12329 GCA_025631205.1 Nesometra sesokonis
TGTATTTCTTCAAGATAAGCAAGTTATTTTCAAAATCTAATTTTTGTCATTTTTCAAGTGACAATACATCTTTAATGCTGTGATATTCAAACAGCAATCTGTGGCAAAGGGCGGGGAGTAGGGAAAGTGAATGATGATACCCAGGTACGTTATTTTGAAAAAATAGGTGGTGGAGATAAATTATAGATGAAATGAATGATAATGATAAGTTTAAATTTGTTGACAAACCAATCAAATTAACTGACTGTGACTGACAGTTTCGAACGTCTTGATTCATCAGCTTCCTTCTTCAGAGTGACGGCTCTGCTGTTAAGCCAACCGTTCACCAGTAGGTGGCGGTCGTCTAACAACAGGGTCATATAGGTGAGAGTTTTTCCCTTTGTTTTCCCATAATTTCAATTAAAAATCTATAAACTGGATTGAATTTAAGTCGTCGTTAAATAATATATCCTTGACAGCACCCATAAAGATTGACTGACGACTATAATTTCCATAAATTCTTATTACAGATTGGAATTCGTTGGAATTTCAAAGTTGTCAAACTTAACTGTAGAATGTATAGATTCCATAAGACTAACTTTAGCCAGTGCAAACATAATTTTGACTGGATTTTCCGCTGGCCGCCGGTTTAAAATAACACCACTGGATATCCATGGTACCTTTCAGTAATACTTGTATATTGGAAACAATTGCATTCATTCATTTTATTTTATACCTTGAGCATGTCAATAAGATTATCAATTCTAAATTATAATAAATTGTCGGACATGCTTATTTTTTAAAATTCCTTTTTATAAAACAAATTCATTCCTAGAAGCCATTGTAGCTGAGTCGCGTTGTAGCTCGTAGGCCCAATGTGTATTATATAGACATTTTTTATTTTCAATACAAAATATTGAAGGTTTCAAGACAATGCCTCATCTGCCTCATGCTGGCTATGGCCCAAACCTTATTCTTTACTAATATTGTGCTGCCTATACAACTGTTTTAATTGATGGCAGCGTAGCCAAAAATAATTGTTAGTGATGTACATATACACCATACAAAAATGAAGGGTAGGTTAGGGCATCTCTCAGATACCCTAAAACAAAGAAGGGTTATGGTTAACAGGGGCGGATGCAGACTTTTTGAAAAAGGGGGAGGGGCGGTAGAGAGTCAAAGTTTTAGGTGGGTCCGGGGAATGGTTCGCTGGGAAATTTTGGTCTTTAGATGTCCGGAAATGACCTGGTTAACTACTTGTTTTAAATCGTCTAATGTCCATGTTCAAGTTTATGTCTCATACTGTATAAGTAAATTGCATTTTTTCCATTTTTCATGTGACCATACATTTTATATTTAATAAGCTAAGCTATTTTTTTTTTTATTAAGGTGAGGGTACACTAAATTTACCATTTGAATATAGGTTCATTTTGATGATTAAAATTTTCTATCATTTGTTTTTACTGATTGTTGAAAGAAGAAATTCTTAAAGCATTTGAGCAATTGGATATTTTAGTCATTATTGATATAGTTATTATGATTAGCAAAAACTCATGAAAAAAAATTGAATGGGCTTTACGTAAAAGGCAATATGGTAATCGCTAGGAGTAATTTAAAAGAACAAATTCAGGAAATTATTTTATTTTTACCGGGTATTCTATACTCCCACTTGAATTGCTGTTGCTCCTAAATCATTTTTATTAGAGTAAAATTAGGTTTGAATATATTACTTATTTATTATAATTTTATATCAAAACCTGCATAAAAAATGATTGCAATAACAGATGAGTTGTTAATAGTGTATTCAAGGTGGTTGTTTAACCACAAGGTGATTTTCATAGTTGTGACAATCAATTGACTATTTTATCCCAAAATTTTAGGTCTGTTTCTGACAAAATATAATATTTAAATAGTTATCATTAGTGGCCCTGTCCCACTATTTTTGGGCAAGCTATGCAAGCTTGTTGCACATACAGGTTTTCCAGCACACAGGATAATTTCTGCAAACAAGGATTTTAGCAACTTTTGCATGCATCTGTTTACATTCTAGTTGTATTCCACATGACGCCTTCAAAACTGATCCTTGTTAATTATGTGAGAGGTACCTGTGTGCGAGTTGCCTGTGAGTTTCCCAGTATTATGCTCATAGAATTAAGGATATGTGAGGTCTCGCCACGAAATGAGTCGCATTGTAGGTGAGATCAAATGAGATCATCACCAAAATAGACCTGAAGTCAGTTTTTTGAGAAATTTAGTTTTAACCAATTATGAGTAGTACGTAATACATATATTTCATTATAGTATAATTTTTTTAGGTCAGTTCTCTTGCAGGACAGTGTCCTTTATGCAGACAGATATTTATAATTATTTTTTAATTACTTTATAAGCTATTTTCTCAAAACTGTATTTCATTACATGAAAATTTCAAGTGCTCATATCTTTGGATGTACTTATCCAATGAATTTAAAGTGTAGATTACAGCATATAAGTATGCTCTTTTTGAAGGTACCAATAACTCAATTTTGGATTTTCTTACCATGAGACTCATTTTTTTGTGAGACCTCACGTATGACACACATTTCTAGCGCATAGCCACAGATCCACGGATAACTTAGCGTATCAAGTTGGTTAACTGCCTGTGATTTGCGGCTGCTACAGGGTTCCTACTGGTGTTCTGCTGAAATTCTGTATGTAATCCCATATAACGACTCACCCAGATCAAATTTTGAGCATTTTTAACACTTGGTTGAACAATATCAGATTTGTGTGCGGACCTACAGGCAACTACAGGCAAGCTATGTGTAAGATTATGTGAGAGGTAGCCTATTTTCGGTGACCTGCCCAGGGGCGGCGAAACGGTTTTGAAATAGGGGGGGGGGGCGAAGTTCAGTTTGTAAAATTTGCTCGGCTGCCCGATCCCGCTTAAAATTTGGTGAGCAAAAAGAAAAAAAAAACGTTGCCTCTAATTTTGAGCTTTCCCGGTCCCTGAAGGTGGTTTTCACGCCCACAATATTCATGTTTCACCATAGTTTTGGAGTTGCGAAATGTGAATTTTGTAGTTACGGTGCCATTTCAGGGGGGGACCATCCCCACTAAATTGTCACTGGGGGATGCGTCCCCCATCCCCCTCTTCCGCCGCCCATGGACCTGCCGGTAGCAAAATATTGTTCCCCACAATTCAAATGCAAGACTTGCCTGGAAAAGAGTGACAGGGGTTTAATAAATATAATTTTACTGATTCAAAGGTATTGATAATTTATTAAAATTTGCTTTTTAGATTAGTAGTAATTAAGATTTATGTTTAATAGGAACCATAGGGGCAGAGGAAACTAATAACTATTCTATACCAAAATAATTATTTCAGGTTCTCGTACTAAAAATATTAATGTGTGCCTTTATAGTTTGAAATACACCCTTAATTTATTGAAACATTCTTGGAAATACTATTTGCTATTGTTTTAATTTAAATTATTATAATTATGTTAAAATGTCTGTGTAAAAATTTGTTTTTAGTGTCTTTAGTAGGTTAATTAGAATAGTTCCTTTGTTGAAACTTTATACAGTGAAACCTGCCTAAGTTACAGTACAGTTTACCTTCTCATTTACACACCCATCTGGCTGGAATGTGTTTGTAAATGAGAAAGTTCATGAAAACTGGTCAAATACAGGGGCGTATCCAGGAATTGGTAAAGGGGAGTGCTCAAACCGGGGTTGGATTTTGACAAGCCAAAAAAAAAACTACTTTCCCTTATTGCATGGGCGTCGATTTGTGGGGGACGGGGAGCAACGTGTCCCCCCCACTTTTCAATGTTGGGGGGGGAACATGACATGACCCCCCACTTTTTGGTAAATGTATGAAAAAAATGTAAAAGTTGAAAAAAGCGTAAAAAAAAAGTAACCCTTTGATGTATTTTTCAATAAAAAATATTGTATAATTGACCCCAAAAATAAGAAAATAGACACACAAATGGAGAAAAAATCTTTCTTTTTTGCTCATCGAAATCAAACCGGGAACCACGCCCACCCAGCGGAACCTCCGCGTTGGCGCCACCACTTCAACTTCTGTTTTTGTAACCCCCACTTTTCAATTCAAATCTACGCTGTTGCCTTATTGTCACCCCATTGACACCTTATTTATAGTGCTATGATTTTGTGTGCTTTTACCTCACAGTATAGTCAGTCCTTTTCCTCTGAAGGGGGTGCTCGAGGACCAAATTTTTTACATTTCTAACCTAATTTTAATGTTTTTTGGCTCCGAAAGGGGGTGCTCGAGCACCCTGAGCACGCCACTAAAGTAAAGCCTCCAAAACACATGTATCTATTTTGTTCTCTTGGTTGTTAAAACATGTTTAATGGAACTAGGAGCAAAAATATATGAATGATAAATTATCGGATAATTATATCATTGGCCATTATTATAATGACGTCATTGACTGAATAGTGTTTGTAAAATAGAAGGTTTGTAAATGAGAGCGTCGACTGTATTAAAGCCGAAGTGGCTTCGAAAAAATTGATTTAGAAAAAAACATGATCAATCTGGCATGAAACATAGATTTGACTTAGAAATTCTGCTTAGGTATGCTTGACTATTAGTTTTATTTTTTAACAATAATAATAATTTTAATAAGGGTAATAATATGATCAACTGTTTTATTGTGTAGAGATAGCATCTCTAGTTCAACTAACTCACCGAAATAATATAAATTATGAAGAATAGAACATATATTTTCCTACAATTTCTATTAATTGTATTCTAAAAATTAATCAAAACTATATTTTATCATTATCAAATTGAACAATATTTGGTATAAATCTATGATACGGGAATATCAAATGTGCTGTATAGCATGTAATTGGAATACCATGCATACACAGTACACATTAACAAGTATTATTAACATGCACATTGTGTGCATACAAAATGGTGTAATGACATGTCTTATACATTGTACACTACAACCAAATATTCCTGTGGAATTTTAATTGTTAATATATGATGTAAATGTAAAAAGAAATCTATTTGATCAGGGAACTAAAATTAAATCAGTGATACTGTGGATAAACTGGTTTAAGAGAGCATTTTTTACCTATAAGTCTAATATCAACATTATATTTTAGGATTGGTCTAGATAAAAATATAAAAACATTTGTATTCGGTTGAAGGGTCTGGAGTTTTAGAACAGGCTCTTGAATGAAATGAGGTGTTTTAACCTCTCCAACACCAAACCAACACATAAAATTTGTACTCCTATCCCAGTGTTGTATGATGTTGGGTTTGTAAGAGGCTGCAAAAGTTGTTAAAACAGAACTAAATTAGTAATGTTTATTGTTAAAATCTATTAGGTGGAAAGTAGGCCAAACCTAACCTGTTTCCTCCGGTCTATGTGCTGCACCTTTGTGTCTGCTCCCTATGTCTTAAATAATTATTGTATTAGGCTGAAATTACTGTAATACACTTGGTATAAGCCCAACTGTTGAATGTTCCAATGAAATAGCCCAGCACACGAATTGACTGATTCTATATTTAAGGGAGGTACCCTTTGAAAAAAATATTCTCCAACTAGGTAGATCTACCATGTGAAATCAATAGGAAGACCTACCTAGCATCACAGAGAACTACTCAGTAATTAAGCAGTATATTTGATATTTGTGAAGGTCTTTTAATGGCAGGGCATTGCAGGTCATATCATTGGTAGTCTCCCTTGAGAGGGTCAATGGCGTGAGACATTTCGCCTACGCTTAGACTGAGATAACAGGCACCTTGTGACTACTAGTCATTGCACTCACAATCCACATTCCGGGCCAATCGAAACATTCAAAGTTTTTCATATATTATTGCAAAAAAACGGCTGTAATAAATATGCAAGTTTATTTCTAAAAGGAGAAAACGGGAGAAAGGAAATTGGCCAGGAGCCAGGTTGAAAAAACTGGAGTCTCCCATCCAAAAGTTGAGTGTTGACATGTACAAGGGTCAATATGGCACAAGTCCACACAGACTTTACAGTGATTACATATTCAAGGGAAGTGGGGTTAGACCTTAGTTGGTAATCTCAAGTGTAGTTAGTGACCAAATTACAGTATATTATTATGTATGTGCTAATAAAATATGAAGATGGCAATAATTTTAGTGTTCTTTTTTTTTTTTTTTTGTGAGGCAGACACTGTATGTGTATTGAACCTAGGTGGTGCACATTTCCGGAAAGAAGCATGCACATTTGTTCTAGGGGTTTTAAGTACGCGGATTTCATAAATTGCAGGTGATGTTCAAACTCTCCTTCTTGAATGCAAAAATTCAAAATGATCACCAAAAAATTGGAGACACTATGATCGGATTTAACAATTTTGGTGTCTATTCCTATGTTATCAAAGGCCTAGAACTATTAAAAGTAAGCCTACCACATAATGTATAATTCATATTCCAAGAAATGAGATACACACCATCGTGACGGTATTCAACATTTCACCATAAATAATGTCATCATAAATGGATTATTCCTGATGAGATAATTTGAATTATTGAATCCTGTCATGATGGCATGTATCTCATTGCTTGTAGTGTGTATTATACTTTCTTTTTACTTAATGTGAGTGAACCTTTCGAAAAATACCATACTTGTAAAATACTCCGTTTAAATAAGCGTCCCTCTTGAAAAAACACCCCACGCCTCCAATTAAAATAAGCACCCACTCAATTTTTTTTTCTAAAATAAGCCATTGCACAGTTTCAACTGTGCATGTCAAGTAATAAAACGACGCGTGGCAATTATATTCCTTTCAATAAGAGCCGCGTGTTGTTTTATTACTTGACCTTTGTAATGCACATGCGCAGTTGAAATCGTGAAATGACATTTTTCAGAGGTAGAATACAATGAAATTAGTAAATATAAAAGATTGAGCTTTAAACATACTCTTTGAAACCCCCCCCTCAACATTGTAGGTTGTGTCCCAGTATGTTTCATTTGCAACTGCCTAAAAACTGATATACCATGTTGTCTCTGATACCACACAATGGCACCATGTCATACTTTCAAAATACAGTGCCGTAGCCTGTATGAGACAGTAGGCAGTCGCCTCGTCTGAAATTTTCAAAATTTGGCTTTAAAGGGGAACTCACACGCTGACCTCCCACAGAGGGTTCCAGTCTCTGGAATGCTGCATGACCCCCAGACTTCGCCTCATCTGTTTTTCAACTCGGGCTACGGCCCTGAAATAAAACCAGTCAGGAAATGAATCCTGATGCCATCACTGAAACCAGACATCTAAAACTATCGGGCACTGTTATGTGTTTTTCAGTGACACACGAGCCGCGAAGCGGCGGGGGTGGGGATGGTGTACTGGAGATGGTACCCCTACCCCTCCAGCCGCAAATCAAAATTGCTTATATATGGCAGAGCCAAGCCAAATGAGACATATAAGTCGGAAAATTGAAAATTGAGTTTTTTATGGATTATAAAACTACATATTATAGACCTAAAAAAAATGTTATGTTGCCCAAACACAGAAAAAATTTAAAACAGGGTCGGTCGGTCGGATTTTTTTCTTTTACCTATATACAGATATCCTTTGTAACTTGTACTGACTAGTTTCAATTGAATTCAATTTTAATCAGATACAGTGAAATTGAGGCACTGTAGCTAGATCTAGGCGCCAAGGCCTAATGTAGTGTTTTTATATTGATTTGTTTCGAGTATGGTCTTTTCACCCCTGCTAGATCGGCGAATACGGGCAACCAAAGCTGAAATATTTGATTCAAAAGGGTCGGTCGGGTTTGGGCAACAACAATTTTTTTTTTTTTGGCCTTATCTTTAACATGAAAAAAAATCAGTTTCATACGATGTTTCCTTGCGAAGTTATGAACAATTAAAATTTATTTCAAATGTAAGTTTTGAGAAAACTGCATTTGAAAATTGTTTATTCGTATACATTGACTAACCAAGGTAATTTTAAATTGCATTTTTAAAACATTTTTTGATCATATATCTGAAAATTGTTAAGGTGGTATGAAGGTTGAATGTATGAACCATATATTTTGTAAATAAAATAAATTTAGAAAAAATGGACCATTTTTAAATTTCTGCCTATTGTGGAAAATTAGCATTTGCGACTTATGTCTTAATTGGTTTGGCTCTGCCACATATGCATTCTCCTGCATTTAAATCATCTTTTTGAGGTGATTTTTGCAAAAGAATATTCTGATGGATTGCACTATTATGTATATGTAAATGAAATGATTTTTAGAAAAACTACCGGGGCAGCTGCTCCAGTTACCCTGGTCTATTCACAATATTATTTTGTATATATCTGCTAATTCTCATGCATAATTTGCGAGTCTCGCCCATGTGAACCATTTTGGACGTCTGACGAATTAGCAGAATTCTCACGCATAGAGAGTCATGCAAATAGTTTTTCTCACACATGAGAAAATATGGAGCAAAATATGGTAAAAACGGCCCCAAAGCAGTGGTCATCATTTCCTGGGTTGAGGTACCAAAATTTAGAGTATGTTGCCTCAAGACACTCTGAAATCACAGGGGGGTCCTTAAAAAATATCAAGTTAAGGGGTTAATTCGAAAAGGGACCCAATCATAATTCCTCCCCGGCTATAGGATGGAATTGTTTCATGTTCATTCCTTGTACACTAAAAAAACTGTCAAACTGGCGAATTTAATTTAATAATACTGTACATTGTTTAAAAATGACACAAACATGTTGGATGTATGGAATGCATATTTAATTTTAGCAAACTCATTATTTCTTCACATGTATAAAGAAACTTAGGCATGGAAAAGTACTTATGATCGATTATAAAAAATATATGTTTGTCCCACCATGCCCCAACTTCCAGGACAGGATGGGACAATAATTAAAAATGTTCTATTTTTAATGATAAAAATATAAAAAAAGGATACTTTTTGGAACAATTTCTCTGCACTCGATTTCATTATGTTCGCTGTGATTCAACACTACAGTGGCGCACATGGGTTTGACAATGTCTCATCCTGCTCCAATTTGTGTCTGATCCTGCCCCAGATGGTAACAAATGCATGTATAAATGTCCCTTCTAATCACTAGCCTTTAAAAACAGGCAGGTCTTACCCTGTCCCATCATACCCTGTTTCCTCTAATATATTTTATGAACAATGTGAGATCAAGCTTAAAGGGGCATTCCTTCTAAAATCCACCAAAATTAAATTACTTTGGAAATTTATCCGTTTATTATTTCTCAAATCAAAAATTCTTGAGTAAAAAAAAGCTAATAATTATCAAACCTTTTCAGACTTTTTCTTCAGCTTTAATTTTTAGGATCCACCTAAAAAATCAAATTCTATACTTATTTTGCATTTTTTTAAAAGTAATATGATGATATAAATATGGGAGATCAGTATTATATTGATGAATTTGAATATAAAATAATGACATAGAGAATACAGTATCTAGTAAAAACATGGTTTAACACAATCGTTTTAATAGGGCGAAGGTCATGAGTTTGATTCCCTTTGCGGGTGAAATAATATTTAATACGTTTTTTTTTTAATCTTTTCATTCCTTTCCAATTTTAGGAAAATTTCAGTGTGTAAGAATGAACATTCTTAGCTAAATTTTCTCTTCCAGACTCCCTTGTCAAACGCAAAAATATATATTAGCATTTTAATGTGACGTATTCCACTAGTGTTAGAGTAATTAATGGAAGATGGCTTCACCTCAAAATTGCAGTGAAAGCACAGACCTTGTGAGCGGTCACTCTTGTTCCATCTTCTAAACAAAAGATTTTAAGACCTTTTGCCTGTAAATTTTCTTCTTATAAGATTTGTTTTATGAGGTAGAAGGGGTAATCGAAACCTGCCATTGTAACAAGAAGTCATCTTAAGTTACAACAGGCAAAATAAACATTTCTCGTTTTAGGCCATACAAAAATAAAAATCTTCATATCAAAATGTGCATAAAAAAATTCAAACTTTGAAAAGGAGTCCTTGTTGATTACTTAATTGATTGTCTCTGAACGTAATGTATAATTATCATAAATGTATTTCTATGTTACAAGTTAAATTTTAAAAGGTAGAGCATGACTTCATTTTTTTTTATTGTCATGTTTAAATTGGGGTCTTTAATTATAGACCATTGCTATGGCAGTTAAGGACCTTAAATATTAAAGCCTAGAAGCTATAAATGGTCTTGCATCACTTACAATGTGGCATGATTATTATTTGACCTTGAAGTGGCTGTTTTAATCAATTGTTATAAATATGACTGCTTAAACATACACTATATCATGAAATTAAAACTTGTATTACATTTTCGTAAAAATTCAAATGTCGTGAGGTTGCAAACAATTACCTAAAATAACTTCCTCTGTTACTATGGAATGTGTGTTTGAGATTTAATACTCAATGCGGTCTTAGGAAAGACCGTTTTATAGCAATGGTCTAAACTGAAGTGACTTTCCTAAGACCATCTGTTAATGGCGTCTTTATTCTAAGCTAAGATCACCAGTTAAGACTGTTTTATAGCAATGGTCTAACTGAGGTAACTTTGCTAAGACCATCAATGTTAATGCAGTCTTTATTCTGTAAGCTACGATCACCAGGTAAGACTGTTTTATATCAATCCACCCCAGGTATTATATAATTACCTGATGCAATTATTTAAATCAACTGCAGTGTAAAATTTGGTAAGTAAAGGTAACCAAAGTTGATTGCCATCAAAACACATATATAAATGTTAATTATATATTGATTTGTATTGTATAAAAATGATAAAAATATAAAATATGGTAAATAAAACCCTGTTTGCTTGTTATGAAAGACAGTTATTACAATTCCTCTCGGCTGTTATACAGTGGTAGACATCCACCCTTGTACATGACCCCATCTGGAACACACTTCCATGGGTCATTCGTAGCATCCTGCCATTTTGCAAGATCTTCCTTCATACTCTTGAGGACATCTTGATAATCGGCATTCTTCGCTAAATTGTTAACCTCCAGCGGGTCTTTAGTGACATCAAAGAGTTCCCATTCATCCCGATAGTAATACTGGTGAAGTGATTTAAACCAGTTGGTCGGCTTCTTTGCTGCTATTCTCTCTAGCGTATCATTAAACGTTGGTGATACCATGATGTCTAAAGCTATTGGATATGGTGCGCCATTATTCAAGTTGTGTATTAATCGATATTGTTGATTTCTGATTACACGCATCGGGTAATACATCGTTACTTCATGTAGATCGTGACTTGAGTAAGCGGAATCCCACCCAGATGTTGGCTCGGACGTTAATAAAGGTAGCATGGTCTTTCCAGTTGGTTTGACTTCTTTATTGAGCAGTTTATACTTGGGAAAATCAACACCAAACCAATCCAGAACAGTTGGAACAATATCCGTTGTACTCGTCAAAGACTCGCTAACCTCTCCCCATCGTGAGGTGTGGTACGGGCTTGAAATCAACATTGGTTCACCCATCCCTGGTTCGTAGAGGTTAGTCTTCGCATTCGGGAATGGAATACCATTATCTGCCGAATAGATGACCAGTGTATCGTTCAGATGTCCCGTTAGTTCTAGCTGTTTCATGATCAATCCAATACCTGCGTAAATATGCAAATTTATTTAAATTTCAAATACATGATTTACATAAACAATGGCGATTAAATGTTTTGTCATTAGTAAATTTTAGATTTGTGTAGACTTGGACGACATCAACAGATAACATCAGTCAATGAAATTCAGTCGAGAAATTTAGTTTAATCAATTATAGTACTATGGTAGTTATATTTCATTATAATGAACTTTTTAGGTCAGTTTTCATGTAGGAAAGTGTCCTTCATGCAGGTTTTCTGAGATTTATAGTCTTTTAATTGTTTATTTTTGTAATGATTTATGAACTTTTTTCTCAAAACTGTGTTTCCATCCATGAAAAGTTCAAATGCTCATATCTTTTGATCTACATACCCAATGAATATCATTTAAACTGTAGACTGGTTGAAGGTACCAATAACTGAATTTTGGATTTCCTACCATGAGACTCATTTTGTGGTGAGACCTCACATTTCATGTCACATCCAACAGCCAGTGTTCTCACTACATACAGAACGTCATGCTTTCTAAAACAAGTCTCATAATACGGTTGGCACTGTCTGCCCTTTGAAAAAAATAACACCCTCTGACTATAGGTAGGCCTACCATGTTAAATTACTAAGGAGATCTACCTAGCACCACAGAGAACTACCGTATATTTCGGTGTATAAGTCGCACCTTCAATACGCAATTTTGGTCGCAAAATCCGGTGTGCGTCTTATACACCGACGATATAAAATTCGTAAGGCCGAAAATGTAAACTCTCCACAGACAGATAGCCTAC
>JAOTQE010126876.1:0-24142 GCA_025631205.1 Nesometra sesokonis
AACCCCCCCCCCCTCCCTAAAACTTTTCCACTCATCCTAAAGCTTATTTTAAGACCACCCACCCAGCCTAAGCCTTTGAAAAAGGTAAAAATACTGTTTTTAGTCATCATGCCACCCACCTTTACATTGTTGTGGGCCCACCCTTGGAATTTTCTAGCTACATCCCTGCTTTAATGATTGTTATTTCATAAAAAAAAACAAGT
The DNA here is from genome assembly GCA_025631205.1 of Nesometra sesokonis. Lineage (NCBI taxonomy): Eukaryota > Metazoa > Echinodermata > Crinoidea > Comatulida > Antedonidae > Nesometra > Nesometra sesokonis. The sequence continues at coordinate 204 of JAOTQE010126876.1, forward strand.
TTTCATATCCTGACGAGCTTTGTCTCTATTCTATTTTTTGTGGAATAAACACTATAGAGAATTTGCATTAATCTATTAAATGGTCCTATACGTCATCCTCATACATGAGCTTATTTGCTTTGAAATTGGAGTTTTAAATACTTAGTTTTTCTAAAGTTGACAGTAGCAGTTCTTGAATTTGGGCTTTGTAGGGGCATGGCCATTTTTGGCTTGATTTTAAGTGGTACTACAGGGCACCTGAGGCCATTTTGTACAAATTGTATCCTCATGTATTACTGAAAATAAGGGGAACCAAGGCCAAAGTGGCCTTAATGATGGTCAAAGTTTTAAGGCACTGAGGTCAAATGAGAGGGCACTGGCAGCAAATGGTCTTGGTGCCTTGTTTAAATTCGAGCCCTGCAGTAGTTAGCACAGTCGGTAGGATGTCTGACTTTGAAACTGGGATTAAGTTCAAGCATGGGCTCCTTTCCCATTCAGAATAAAGAAATAACAGACCATGTCAAAATGATTTTACTGCAGTTTCTGTCATAATCTATTAAAAGACTACTGCAATTACTTCAATACTCCAGTGCCAAATGTTTTCTTCAGTGACTATTTTAATACACAAGGTCTCATCTCAACATGTTGTGTTCAGTATTCTATTTTAGCTACTGAACTAATACTATCAATTTGCAGTAGCGGTTTCAATATTTTTTTTTTATGTAAAATAATTGTAAAACAAGCAAGTGTTCTCTCACTTTTTCGTCTGTCATGAAAAAAGATTACTTATTACTATGGACAGTGACTTAATCAGGTAGGTTTTAGTCTTGGAGTTCCAAGCGAGAGCTAAAAATATACTACATGCATCTTTATGATAATAAATTATATGATAACTGGAGCAGTGTCAGCTACAACAATGACAAGGCAGTAAGAAACGATGCCAACAGAACAACTGTAACTAATGATGTTCACAATAAACTAACAAAAGTTATCCAACCCAAATCATGTGTTTGCATGTTATACTGTCACCAGTCACAGAAAGTACTAAGTGATGCTATAAATACAATAACGATGAAATCTACAATAATAGAGATTTTAACAGACAGGTAAAAATGAAGAAAAACCAAAGCCAGACTGCTTTGATATTATCCCACGCAACTTGGTAATTCATCCTACAGTGAATTACAATTATGATGATCTGGCGTGACAATAACGGCTTTTGTTTGAAATGCTATATATTCTAATAATGCTATTTAATAATCTAATGTGGTAAACCGAGACGAAATGGTAATTATTTTGCTTCTGCTTGTCGTAAAAATTGTAATAATCATTAACACTTACTGAAAAATGACCTGTACTACAATTATTATCGGTTTTATTTTATTGATGTTCTAGAACATTAAAGTAGAAGATGCAATATTATAGCAATATCTTCACCCATCAGTGAGAAAGTTGCAATGGGCTCTGTCTGTCAATATATCTTGTCTACTTCAATATCTCAACAACTATTGGGCTAATTTACTTAAAATTTTCAGATGATGCTGGGAATCCCCATGGTCCCTCGCGGGTTTGTTTCTTGTCTGGATTACACACCGGATTATAGTACATAATTATCAACAATTACAGCCACCTGTGTGTACAATACCACCTTATCAAGAGGTGGTCTGTCAGACCTGGTATTTCTCAAACTAACAGTAGTTCCACCATAGGTTTGGTGATCTGAATTACCAGCCGAATTCTAGAACATAATTATCAAACATTAGAGTGTCTACAGTACTGAATTATCCAGGGGCCTGTTAGACTTGGTATATCTCAATCAGACAGTTGTTCTTATATAGGTTTGGTGCTGATCCAGATTATAAAATGTTATAATAAACATTAGAGTCTATTGTGTGTCTACAGTAGGCCTACTGCTTTATTCAGAGGGCTGTTGGATCTGCTATCACAACTGACAGTGGATTTAAAGACACATGCCATAGCACTGTAATATCTAACCAAAGATAATCTCACTGGAAAATATGTAGACAAATTTCAAGATGAACAACATGATTTTTAAATTGAATTGTTAATACCGGTTAAATGGACTGTCCAACCTGGTAAATAGATCCGAACTGGTTAAATGGTAGAGTGCCAATGTTTTAGAGGAGTCCGGGGAATGCTCCCACGGGAAATTTTGGTCTTTTGATGTCCAAAAATGTCTTCAGGAGCATTTTAAGGGATCAATGCTTGTCTTATGACTGCTGAAAATTGTTTGTTTTATAGGCAATGTTAATAAATATTGATATATTTTACTTCCGAAAGGGGGGCCTGAACTGGTCTACAAAACATAAATGATATAGCATTTTATATTTTGCTTGGCACACACAATCAAATAATAAAACATATAGTGAACATGTAAGCAAAAGTGTTATTATTTCAAGACAAGACTACAAATAGGATTTAAATAAATAATTCAATATACTGCAATATATACAACAGGCAGAGCTAATAATTAACCTCTATTGAGGCATGCAACATGTAATAAAACATCTATACTTAGCATTACTATTCACGGCTCTTGGGAGCAAGTGAACGTAGTGGTAGCTTCAGGGTATTATTGGGTTTTTTCATGCATGCTAATCTATCGGTATTTTTCAGCCTAATAAAGACTGTGATCATGGGTTCAATATAATCAATAACCTTTGGCCTTTTCTACAAACATCAACACAGTCAGTGTATGTCTTGCTATTTTGTATAACTACCATATTTTTAAAGATACCTTTAAATCGACAGACACCTAAACAAGAAAAAGTTTTACGAAAATGTGCCAAGTCATAATAACTATATATAAATGATGAACATAAACCAATTCCACACAACTAAACTAGTCAAATAAGTTCCCTTAGGCAAGTAGAAACATACAGTACAACATGCACAGAGCTGCTCCATGGTTAATACAGAGGGTAATGAAGAAGTGTCAGGCAGATAATGTGTTTGTCTAACATGTGTATAACATTTGCTTACCAGTTGTTCATTGTATACGACAGATATTTTTACCTGCTTGTTTATAGTTGCTGAGAGTTATCATTATTTTTAGACGCGGTATTGTCTCTAAGAAGTCTGTCATGCATCAGTCAGTTCATTATGTCAGTTATAGCACATTTTGTACTACAGACCGGAGGATGTCTAGCAATGTTTTATAATCACCTTCCACAGCATATCCAGGAATTGGGAAAGGAAATGCTTATCCTCAAGCAGATTTTCACAAGCAAAAAAAAAAAAAAAAAAAAAAACAACTTATTTTGTAGTTATGTTTGAATATTGGTGGGAATTGGATTCTTTGGTCTATTTCCTGGAATTATACTATAGTACTAGTGATACTGAAAAACTTTATTGTCCATAAAAGAAATGGAAATACATTTGAAGCTGACATTAAAAAAGAAAAAAAAAATACTACAGAAATGATAAAACAGTATACAATATACCCTTACTTAAAAAGTACTGTATATAGATACGATTCTAAACCAATAAAAAGAGATATGGAGAAGCCTAAAAACAATTTAATGAATTATCCTAATATGGGCAAATTAAAAATATGAATACAGTTAGCAAAAAGCATATAGTGTACCGTTAGTTTTGACCATTGGTTTCTCCTTTTCTGGAGGTGGTGCTGATTTCCTCTTAAGTGATGCTTCGAGGCCCAATCTTCACATTTATACACTAATTTTTTTTTGGTTTATAAGGCAATGAAAAATAAATCACATTGTTTGTGGTACAGTTTTCCCCTCATAGGTTTCTTTTCACTCCTTTCCTTACCATTACAAAATACACAATTTGCAAGAGAGCTCGGAGTCCTAGTCACGCAGTTGGGGTATTAATTCAGGGCCAAAACTAACCCGGAAGCCAATGCCTGACCAGCCGCGTTTGTTTTATTGACTTTATATGGACAATTTACCAGTAATTTTTTTTAAACTGGGGGAACACTGCCGACCACAGCCATTGGTATTTCAAATTAAATGTTTGATTATTTGAACAAAATCAATGTTTATATTTAATTGTTGGTTTGACGCTGTCACTCTTTTTGTTTGTCTGTCTGTCTCAGTGCATTCAACTATTAACAGTGTCTACATCACTGTTTTTTAATTGCCTTGTACATAGTGCATGCAACCTTGTACAATAATGTCAAATTCAATGTTCTACAGTATACTTATGAGTGGTTGTCTATTGTTTAAACTGGCAATTCTTCTTGTATTAATTCAATGGGTAGCACAACCACCCTTCCCTGGTTAGTTATGATGAACAAAACAATATCGCTGATGAGGCCGGGAGGTTTTTTTTGTTTTTTTTTTTAACCAACTTTCCAATGTTGTAGTGATCTCACGTTGGGGTACTAGATCGTCCATCACTAGTTTAGACTCTCGCAAATACGATGCAGATACTAGTGCACAAGCCTGTAGTGAATATTGATCATTGTAGGCCTATTTCTAGCTGTGTACATCGTTGTGAGCTCGAGAATTGATCATATTAATTTATGTTTAAAAAATCCAAAGCATTTCAAGTGAAAAAAGAATTGTTTGAATATTACAAAATCGGGATTTCCCCAAAGTGATGCGCGCAGGTGTGATAAACTAATAAAATTTTTTTATGGGGCCTAATCTTAATGTTACCTAAAATCAAGAGAATTCAGCATTAACTGGTATCTATAAACAGGGGTGTAGCTATAAAAATGGATGGACCGCAACCATACTGGGATGATAAGATGATCAAAAATAGTATTTTGATCTTCTTCAGAGGTTTAGGGTAGGTGAAAGGTTGAAAATAGGCTAGGTAGAAGGCCTTTTGGGTGGGTGATAAATTTTAGGGTGGGTGGCGAGGCCCACTTCGGCCCTGCATAATTACATAATATTTTGCTTTATGTATGTCAACAAGCACAGAATTGATAATTTAATACATATAGTAGTCTCGGGCGCTACATGGAGTCCTGTTGTGGATGTAAGCATGAAAAAAAAAACAAGAAGGGGAAGAGGGTAAAAAGAGGGGAACATTTTTGCAAAAATCACCTCAAAAAGATAAATTAAATGCAGATGCAGGAGAATGCGTCTAAGAACACAGTTATTTTTTCAATTTAAAAAAAGTCATATCATTGTCCCGGTATTCTTAGAAGTCTGGTTACTGCCATGTAATTAAGTCGCACTGCCCTCTACTACCTACTGTATGTAGTAAGGCATGCATGATGTGCTTGATAAAACATCGTAATTTGCTAATTATTAATAAATAATTAGGATTTTTTTTAATTTACCACAGTACATTTTTGGGATTTTTTGAAGAATGTACATGTAAAATTTCATGTTTGTGTGATGCAAATTTTGAAATGCCTTTGGCATTTTCTTTTTCTAAAAAGAACACCAAAACTTAGAACAAAAAGAAGAAAAAAATATAGTTGACATCAGTAGCGCTTGGGGACTCTCCACCGGGTCTAAAAATTGATTTTTAACTACATCTTTAGATATTATGTATCAAAGTTATTGTTTTTTTGTAATCTGGTATACTGCAGATCTTTAATATCTTTCAACACTTAACTTATCCAAGGGCATGTTGTGAAATCTCACTTTGCCATTACACACACCATCAATATACACATTCAGATCATCATTACCCCATTGGTGTCTAAATATTCTTCAGGGCAACATTACATTAAGATGCATCATTGGCGACATTTAAAAGGACATGAATTTCATGCATCTGATTACCATATCATTACAATATAAACGAGCACTCTACAATTAGGTCAATTCAGAATATTATCACAACAAGTCTTGATGAGGAATTTTAGGTCTTCTTTTCAGATCATCCAACGATTATAAAGTCCACAGGAAATTGAGCTTATCTTTTGAACTCCCGGAATTATCAAAGTTTTTGATAGAATTAGTTTTCTCCCGAAATTCTCTAGGTTTTATGAAAGTTTCACATTAATAGCATAAATTTTGGTCTATTGAAAATAAAGGTTGACAGTAAGCAGCCATGAAGATTAGTAATGGTCATGTTTTGTGAACAGTAATTTAACAGTGATAAAACATCAGAAACTAGTATCATAATCAGCAATGTGCTAAACTTATAAGTATGGTACATTTTAAGAAGGGTCTCTGATTCGAAAGATTCCCAAGAGGTTTTCTATTTCCTGCGAAGTCACCATCCAGTAGTCACAGGTCAATGACCTTTTGCCGCCAGACCATCAGTCGGCCTGACCATGTGCCTTGGATAAGACACAATACTGTTGCCTCCAATAAAAACAGTAAGTCCAGTTGATCAGTTTTATTGTTTACTTCATTATCATTATCTACCTAGATGAATGACAATCTACAGAATGCAAAGAAGGGTGCACATTATAGATAATGTTTGAATGAGTGTGACAAAACCTCCAGTTTCTCTAATTTACAAATTAGGACCACTGCCTTGTCTTTGTCCGTGTAGTTATAAGATTATTATGTAATTTTTATCAAGCCATTTAAATAAACAAAACAATCAAATGGTGGCACCCTCATGCCTGTTAACTATAATACAACATGGAACCAAATTGTACAACACAATGAAGAGTCTGAAGTGTAGTCGGTTTTATAAAATTTTCAATTCTAAACAATACTCAGTTAAATTTGTTAGCCAATCACATTTATTCCTATTTTTTAGGGAACTTTTCACAATTCGTCTACTGCAGTAATCCAATGTAGTACCAGTGTCATTAAGTTTCCTTTGGTAAATTTGGCACAAATGGTTCTCAATCATAGGCCTACTGTAATTTGAGCAGCGTTTGTCTGTTTGTCTGTCTGTCTGTTTGTTCCCCTACTCCTCCCAGGTCTGATCTCCATCAAACTTGGTGGGTCGATGCAGGTTCACTGAGAAATTGAACTTGAGGGGTTTATTTTTGGAAAGGTCAAGGTCACTGGGGTCAAAGGTCAAACAACTGTTTTTCACTACTCCTTGGTCCCATCTTGTCGAAACTTGGTGGAAGCATGTAGGTTCAGACCAGAATTGCTGATGATGGGTCACGGGGCCAAAGATCAACGTTACGAGAACGGAGTCAAAGGTCAAGGTTACGGGACGGATAATTTGACTAGTATGTTAAATTTCAGTAATTCTCTTCCTGCTACTGAATTAATAAAATTCTAAATGAATAACTACAGTAAACTGGATTAGGATAATTTTGACACGACCCTGATAATCTCCATTAACTGAACTAGATTTTTGTAGTTTTTGTTTTTGTTTATCAAGAGAAAACATGTCAGGTGTGAGTGCTTTCTAAAGGAGGTTTTAGCTGGAAATGTCATTCAACAAGAAGAAACATGTCACATTATCAAACTAGATATGGAAATTACAGATATAATATAACTATGCAGCTACTTTATTTTATTCATTTAGGCACATGGCCAAGGATTGCCATTAGAAAATCATTACTTTCCTATCGATCATTCAATTCCCTTACAAGACAAACTTACAAATTATGCACTACTAAGGATATGTTCAGATACATACTGTATATGCGAACATTCCCATTTTGGCCGGGAGACTCCCATTTTTACAACCAGGCTCACGACTAATTTTCTTTCTCCCGTTTAGAAATAAAATTGCATGCAATTTTTATCAAAATATTCGTGTTGTTAATTGCATTTAAGCTATGGTTCCATTTTTTTCAAATATGGACTGAGTGAGCGCGATGACTGTTAGTTGCAAAATGCCTTGTTATTTCAGACTATATTTAGGCCAGAAGTCCCACTGTGGCGGCAGGGAAGGGGCTCGCTCACATCCTAGACAGCCATGGTAACTCATCCCGCCCTTAATTTGGTAGGTCACAACTTTCTATAGATTAATCCATAGAAATTTTAATCATGGAGTTGCACTTAAATCGATGAGTCTAAACATACCATTAATCATTCAATGCCTTCACAAGATAGATACACACACTACAGAAGTCTCATAGAAATATTGAGTAGAGCTATGTTTCGGATTTGAGAAAAAAAAATCACCAGATAAGATTCCAACCCAGAACATTGCCACTGGAAGATGAGCAAAGAAACAGCCAAACTACAGGGCCACTTGTTGTACTTTTAAAATCAATGAATAAATTATTTTTATTCAGATGCACTTTATGCCTAAAGTATATGTATCTTTAGATTGGTTAAGTGCTAAATGTAATCTTAGTCATTAAAATTCAACAAATTTTAAACAGTGTTTTGGGAGCATCGTCTACTAGGTGCAGACTTGGTAATAAATAGTGTAATTAAATATTGAATTGACAAGCATCCTACATGAAACTTATGCTCCGATGGCAATGTTAAGTGCCAACTGAAGCCTTCTTTTATGAAACAAGCATAAGCATCATGACGTTTGTTATTCTTAAGAGATTAAGTTACTGTAGATGGAGGAACATATCAAAACAAAATATATAAGAAAACTAATTAACAATTATTGTTAACGGTATCAATATTATTATCACCGATGGGTTTTTTTTATGTCAGACTAAGGTGGATTTCTTTTATAAAATCATTATCAATGACATTTGTTATTCTTAATCTTAACAGAATAAATTACATCCATTAGATAAGGAACAAAAAACACCAATATGATTATATGATATATTTTTTGTTGGACTAAGGAAATTTCTTTCATTAAACAGCAGTGAGGTGTATTTTCTTAACAAATTGAATTACGATCTATTACTAATAAAGATTAAAGAATATATTTTAAAAATATTTAGACGAATATAGGAAACTCATAAATAGTCAGGTCTAATATTATTAACAATAAGGTATTGAATGTTTGCACCAGGGAAGTTGGAAAACTCATTTTTAAATTGTTTTTGCTTTTATCCAAAATCAAATGTATCTGAATGTTTTTTTTTCTTCTTAACAATAACATTTTAAATTACATAGAGGTATGGATAGCATGGCTAGTGATCTAGGTATGTTCGAGCCCAAACTGGGAGAAATCTTGTTGTGCTTTTTACTCTAGTACCTTAAAATTATTATTTCTGTTCTCAATATTGTCAATGTTATCATTATGTTGTGTATTGTAATATATTGTATTGAACTAATTATTGCATTATAACAATATGATACAATATCGCATTCATATATTGTCATTTGAACCACTTGGCAAAACTGAAATTAAGTTGATTGAAAATTAACCTTAATTAATTATGTAGGTCTAATATTATAATGGATTATATTTTTATAATGTTGTATGAAGGATAGCAAAAAATGTTGTACATGACCTCGTGGCAAAATATTGTAATTAACCAATCTTTTTTTGCTTCTTATATTTATGTAATTTATATATTTCTTTATTAATTAATGTGTGTAAATGTAAATTATATTATTAACAAATCTGGACCTCTTGGGAGATCAATACTTATTGTATTGAAAGAGCTTGTATTGTATTTATAATATTGTCAATGTTATCATAATGTGTTGTGTATTGTGATATATTGTATTGAACTAATTATTGCATTATAACAATATGATACAATATCACATTCATTTATTGTAATTTGAACCACTTGGCAAAAGTGAAATTAAGTTGATTTGATTTACAATAATTCATTAGATTTAAGTAACTACTCTTCTGCGTATAATTTTGAAGTATGCAAACCAATACAACAAACTGATATTATTTAATTGAAGATTAACCTTAATTATGTAGGCCTAATACTATAATGGATCATATTTTTATAATGTTGTATGAAAGATATCGAAAAATATTGTACATGACCTTGTGGCAAAATATTGTATGAGTTGAAGTTCAATATTTTGCCACAGCGAGTACAATATTATTCTGAATCTACGAAAATAAGCATTCAATATTTTATTATTACTCAATGAAAAGTAGGTCCAAGAAAAGCAGTTAGAAAATATTATGTTTATTGACAAATAGCAAAATAACTAATACAGAATGTTTCCATTAACAGAGACTATTCACAGATTGTAGGCACTAGCTCGCAGCTGAAATAATTACTATAGAAAAATGATCATGTAAATCATATCTTGTTATTAGTTTGACGAAGATAAGCACTTAACATTTACATTGAGATGACATGCCAAAGCAGATAGAAGGAGATGGTATCACTAAAGTAACTCATGTAGGGAGGAATTCCTTACATACCTATCAACACTCATATTAATTGCAGAAAAGTGGTTGATACTGAGGTAGTCAGTCATAAGCGAGATTGCACACGAGGGGTTGTGATATCGTACCCCAGTGACTACCCGGTAGTGGGCCAATTTTGGATCATAGGGCTTTCACGTACCCTGCATCTTTGCAATTTTGCACACTTTAGAAAAAAGGGTTATGTGGTAGTTATTATAAGTAAGAATTTATTAAGGAGGTAAAGACCACACACAAGAAAGCAAAATGTCTGTCAAATTTTTTAAAATTATAAACCTAAAGCTTGATAACTTACTTTTTAAGAGAAGGAGTTGATATAGAGATGGTCATATCATGTCCGAGAATGTACAGGGAGGCGATGATGTCACCCCACTGGACTAGTTCACCTAGGGGACCACCATGGAATGCATGCTCTGCTATCTTAAACCCAGATTCCTTTGTCAATAGTCCCATGTGAAGAAGGACCTAGAAATAAAAAAAAAAGGAAATTCAATTTAAAATGCATCAATTTTAGTGTAATTAAAGTTACATTTAATACTGTACAAAATCACAAAAACCTTAAATATGATACTGAAAAGGTATAGTTTTAATAAAATGCTAATTTTAACATTGTCAATGTGTCAATGTGAAGTGTCGTGACAAAATAAATCATGTTGTATGGCAGGTCATTGAGATATTCACAAAAATAGATACAAAGACATAATTTGATGAATATGAGATTTCAGTTTCTTTGTTAAATTTTATGAATTAAATTTTATAATTACAAATGTCCTGTTTAAGTTTATATTACATTTTTCAAAATCAATGGAGAAACATGCAGGAAGCCAACTGTTGTTTATCTTTAAAGTTGATTTTCTTCAAAGTGTATTTTTTTATAGAGGTATATTTAAAAAACATTTTTCTCTGGTTATACTCAACATACGAACTTTATTAAAAAACAAAATTAAAGCTCATAATTTCTTCTATCAGAATGTAACAATAAATCCAAGTTTTGATTTATATGCAAGCATGATATATTTTACTTTTACTTATTATTTTATTGGAAGAATACAATTGTACAAAATCACACAGTATTAGAAGATAAAAATCAACTTTATTGGTCTATCCTCTTTTTACAGTATAGCTCCATGGTCTATCTTAGTATTGTAGAAAAAAAGACAGTTGTTATAAATGAAATAAATTCATAATAAATCATAATTTTCTTCTTTTCTATTACCAAATATGGCTTGCTGGAATTCCAAGAATTGTGTAGGCTTAGTTTTCATCCATTTAGTGTGTTCTTGTTAAGTGCTTCCTTAAATCTAGGCTTTACTCAGTAATGAGAATTTTATTATTGTACAGAAATTTGAGATCTATTTTTATGTTCAATTTGTTTGGTGATTATTATAAAATGAAATCCAACACTTGCAAGACCATTCCTAACAATTATTAGCCCTCTGTAGTGGTCGTTGACCTCTTTGTTGCTAGCAAGTTATATGTTATTCCATTAATAGTAAAATATGCCGGAAAATGAAAATATAACAACATCCAGTGTATGCCACCTGTTATATCCTGTATATATACCTGTGTATCCCTTATAATATTTGCGTTACACCTCCCACTTAATTGGCCCCCTCTTAATTAAATAGGACAATTAGTTTGTATGATGTTTAATTCTATGATAAATGGACCAAAAGATGTGACAAGAGTGCTAAATAAGAGAAATAACCATTTTTGCAAGTCAAATTGAAATCGGTACTGCAACTATTAGCATGGATTATACCTCCCCCACTCTGACAGAATTCTATCACCTCACAAGACAGCCATGCATATCAACATGATGCTATAAACCACTAAGCCAGTGGCGGTACAAGGATTTCCTCGACGGCAGGGCAAAACCCCTGACAGGCAGGGCACCCCCCACAGGTTGAGCTAGGTTGTGGCGGGCTGTCCCCGGTTTTTAATTGGAAAAGCAAAAAAAAAAGGGTTTTTGGTGTAGTTTACGTGATTTTTAGGCACTTTTTGTATGGTTGGGCCTGTCTGGACCTAAAAAATACCCTACAAACCAGGTTCGTCTCCAATAAAATGTTCAATTTCTCCCCTACGGAGGAGCAAAGGTCCACTGTAGCTCCCCGTATCCCCTCCCCCACCCTGCCACTGAACTAAGCATGAGACCAAGAACAATGAGACCAAGAACCATGAGACCAAGAAACGAGAGACTATGAGACAAAGAACCATGAGACGAAAAACCATGAGACCATGAACCATTGGACCAAGAACCATTGGACCAAGAACCATGAGACCAAGAACCATGAGACCAAGACCAATAAGATCAAGAATTATTGGACCAAGAACCAAAAACCATGAGACCAAGAACCAAGAGACTAAAATCAGTGAGACCAAGAACCATGAGACCAGCACAATGAGACCAAGAACCAAGAACTATGAGACCAAGATCCATGAGACCAAAAACCATGAGACCAAGAACCATGAGACCAAGAACCATGAGACCAAGACCAAGAACCATGAGACCAAGAACCATGAGACCAAGAACCATGAGACCAAGAACCATGAGACTAAGAACTATTAGATCAAGAACCATAAGACCAAGAACCATGAACCATGAGACCAAGAACCATGAGACCAAGAACCATGGAACCCAGACCTCCACAGTTCAGTGCATAACACAGTGAATAACACCAATTTAGACAAGTGGCGGCACTATATGTAGGGGAGTATGTAGGGGATTACCCGTCAGGGGACCTTGATTCCGTCAAGGAAAAATTTTCGATTTCATCTGGAGAAAATTTGCCTTTGCAAGTGTCTACAGGTGAAATATCCCATCTAAAGCACGGCTCCTCCCTGTTGGAGGCATTGCCCTGCTGTCAGGGAATTGTGCCGCCACCACTGGTTAAGACGACCAAGCTAAATGCTACCCTCTAAGTTATATTGTTATTATGATCTGCACTGCAGTATTTTGAGCATTTATCTATCGTCTATCTCTTTGTTGCCTTAAGGCATGTTTCTCTGTCTGAGTGCTTCAATCATGTCGTTGTTTCACTTTCATGTTAATAACTTCATAGAAAAGCCTAATCACTTTGTCACAATGGATATTTGATGTATATGCAAAAGAGTTTCATTGCAAACAAAATAAAATTGAAATGAGCTTGAGATTATAAATATGTCCACAGGCTATTACAGGAGTAATAAATAATAAGCTTTTATCAATACATTCAATGACAACCAATAGGACACAATATTGCTAAATAAAAAATATGTAATAGAATACTTCTCTAAAAACCACCGCACAGCATTTTACAAAATATTTGGCAGTGCTTAATTCCCAATCAACCACCATCCCCCACCCCTTGTTTTTTTTTTATACATATATATACAGGTTATCACAGTCTGTATTTGGAGCAAGTCATGGCAAAACCACTAAGTTGTTGCACAGGACGATATTGAGAAATAAGCAAATAAACAACAAAAAAAGGAATTTTTTCTATTTTTCCATAACTTTTGATTACTTATAGATTTTGATAATTGACCCCTCTTACAACAAGTGTAATAGGATTTCAATATTAACTTCATTTTCAATTTTGCGACAACTTTTTGGTTTTGGATGACATACCCCATTTAGATCATTTATAATTATCTAAATATTATTTGTAATGGAGTAATGAAATGAAATAAATTCTTGCTGTATTGGTTTCATAACTGAAGGACTAAACATTGAGAAGCGTAATGTATTTGTTTACAGTAAGTAAATGGGCGAATGAATAAATGAACGAATGAATGTGATCATGTGACCATTACTATTCAACAAGTGACAGCTCTCCTACTGTACATAAACACCTCCATTTCACACTAAAAAAAAATTATACTTTCTGTATATCTACATAGGAAACATGTTCTCATAATCATGACAGATTTAATGATGAGCACCCTATTTTTTTTATGTACAAATAATGCCATGTTAATGTTAACTATTATTATGAATCGTATACATACAGTACAGTATTATTATTCATTAAAATATTATTACGTCTTTATGTAAGCAAATCACTGTATATATTATTACTTATTATTATTATCTATGGCAATTACTATTACGTAATCACTGTTATCACGGTACATACTACGTTATTAATGTTCACTTGAATTAAGCCTTCCATAGGCCTATTGTATGTAAATTAATTACTGTACATATATATTTTTATTATTATTATTATGAGACACTTCTATACGCAAATGAATTATTTTATACACATCACTATTTTTTATATTTTATTATGATTGATTGATTTCAAGTCTCGTCAAGTCTAATGTAGCACATTAACATTTGCCATGAGTCAGCTACGCCATCCTTAAGCCACGAGTCTCAATGTAGCCTCAAAGTGTAACGATGTCCATCAAGAAGTTTAATTGTCGACTAATGGATTTTGTTTGAAGAGCAGCCATTTATGATTACTAATTAAAAAATTGTACCTTACACACAGTATATGCAGACAATTTGACGCAGCAATGTGAAAACTCACTTGCATAAGTCTTCTTTTTAACTAAGAAAACAAACAATTCTTAATCACCTGGGTAACTTATAACTAACTGGTAGCTTAGCAACAACATCGCTCAAATGAAACATGCTGTAATTAGCAAACGTATGATGAACACATAAAGGGGTTGTTGAATTTATCAAAAGATTTCAAAAGACTTTGCTATTATGTAGCGTAATACTTAAATTAGCTGATTAAGATTAAAGTTGAAGTTTATTATAAATAACACAGAATTCCTGAATATATTTCACTAAATTAACATAATTTTTTTGCAATCATTTGTATGAACATATATACACTAGTTTGTTATGCTCAAGATATGAATATTAAATTTTTATGGCACAAATTCAGTTAACAAACGTTAAAATTAAATGTTACATTAAGGTTGAAGTTTATTAGTTATTTGGTATAATTAATATATGTGCTGTAATTATCTACAATCACCTATCTACAAGCAAATATTTTTTTTTGTTGGAGGTCGGAGAAGTTAGAGAGTGCTTGATTGTTTCAAGAAAATTTTAATATTTTGTGTATTATAGTCCAGAACATTATGTGTACATTCCAATTAGAGGGTTTAATCAATTTTACCCTAATTTTCAAAGAATTGTAGGGTAATTTTGAATTAACTGCGAGTCACTGGATTATCCCATTAAATATTTATAAAGGGCAAGAATATACTATACAGCTAAGCAATCAAGTGGAAACCAATTATCCACTGTGATAAGAATTCACAAAACTTTCTAATGGGGACATACACCTAATGAAGGAGAATTTAACCTAGGCCTAGGTATGTATGTATTTAATTGTAGGTTCTAAGCATTTTCCTCACTTACCTAGTCTCAGCTAGCTATCGGTCCATAGATAGAACCGAGTTCTAGAAGATTAATAAATTCAAACAAATCTAAAGGCAACTAAATTCACTCATGAGGACACTCCATAAAGCCCACTTGATTGGTTGATAACACAATGTACCCTTTCTTCATATTGCAATTTACAAAATGGTAGTGCTGAAGCTCATCAGGATAGGAGTGCTTGTTTTTTTTTTTAATTCAAAGTCAATAGAACATACTGAGGAACTACATGAGATCAATTATACGAGAAATTTATTGCGTTTGAAGATGTTGAAGGATGACATAAATTAGAATTTCAAGTAGAGCAGTCGATGAATGAACACAGTGGCTCTTAAAATGTCAATAAAATGGACACAAATGCATAAAAACAACCGTTGTGAATTCATGTGGAAGTTAATAAAACAGCAGCAGGTCCTCTGACATTGACTAGCATCAGGAGATGTGTGTTGCCACAACATAAATATGAATTCTGCTGTATAAAATTGTCACTGCTTCCTTAATCTGCCATTATGCAAAATTGTCATTGATGTTTTTCGATGATGCATTTTGAACACTATCTTTTCTATGTTAGAAAACATTACCAAAGAAAACATTAGCACTTGATTACTGCAGTAAATGCAGTAAATTTATAGCAATAGATTACTGCAGTAACTGCAGTAGAATACTTTAACTTGGTCACTACAATATAACCTAATTACCTAATCCTTTATAAAACAACACTACTGTTGATCTGTATGCAAATTAATCTCAATCAGTTAATAACAAAACATCTTTCTTAAATAGTATGTTTTCTCCAAACTTGGAAAACTGTGAACAAATTTAGTTTCAGAGATTTAATTTTAAAGTTTAAACTCTTGCCTACTAAATTTGTTCTTCGTATAACCACATTTAAAACAATTTAGGTAATTCTACCTTATAAATATTTATATTGCCCTTGGTTTTAATTTAACTTCCACATAGGTAGCGATCCTTACAAGGTAGTTTGTGTTTTTACTAAATGCTTTACGTTTTTTATATAGAAAAAAAAGACTTCATAAAAAAATTTTAGAAAAAAAAGATGTTTGAGAAAAACAGGTTAAATAATCTCCTTCAGGAAATATAATCTACTTTAATCAGAACTAAATTAACAGTTTTTTTTAAAAAGTTCATTTCCAATCTTCATTAAGCATAAATCAGTGTATAGCGTAAGGTCTGTTTCAAATGCAGCACAACTTTAATTGAGGAAGATTCTGTTGATGTATTGAAGGTGAATAAGAAGTGGTGCTGTAGCTTGGTGGTTAACATGGTTGCCTTCTAATCCCGGGGTCCTGGGTTCAAACTTGGCTACATGTTACATTCCCATGGTCTAACAATGCCAATCCGCCTCATAATGAGACTTGGTTTAGAAAGCATGGTGTAGATCTTATTTTGTAAGTGGCGAAAAAATTCACTGCTGGATGTGACATGAAATTTTCAAAAAAATAATAAAAATAAAAATTCTGATTCAGAAATTGACCTTCATATATAACAATACAAATATGACACTGTACATAAAGTACAAACATGACACTGTACATATTGGCAAAGCTTGAAGAATTTTGAAATAATTGCCATTGGATCACCTATTTCTATATTTTGATTGCCTGAAATAAAATTCACTTTCCCTCATACAGACTACATCAAATAAAGGTATTAGTTCACAGACAATAGGTTACAGATTAAGGTTGTCTAATGCAATTCTTTTGGTTGTCATGCGATGTCGGGCAAGTGAATCTGTGAGTTATCAGACTGTTTTCACCTAAATATGTTACTTTAATGGATGATGTCATAGTTTATTCATAAGCAAGGTAGAATTGTTATTATTATTATTATTAGTATTATTATTATATAATTGTTATATAACTGTTATTGTTATATAATTCTTATTGTTATTATTGTTGTTATTGATATCGTTATGATATAATATATTATTACTTATTACTTTTTGAATTTATATTATGTGTTCTACAGGGATCCACATTTGAAAGCATTACTGCTTGTGGTGGCACTCCCTTTTACAAAAATTGTCAGATTAATGTGTCTTAATTATGGATGTGAAATAAATTTAATTGAATAGAAAGCTTACTTATGTTTACGTTGGTTTAATTATTTTGGACCTTTAAAAAGGACAGTTTAGCATTATTTGGACCTCTGTGTGGTCAGTTTTTGGGAGTTAATTGACTGTACAATATTGAATTGAGTGGTTGTTTATGTTGACTACTCTGGTTTACATGATTGCACTCATACAACAATGTATATTAATGATTGAAATTTCTTGAACCATAATATATTTTTATTTTGTTTAGACAATAAAGTAAGGCTAGCCAGAAAGCAATAATAGCATGAACAGTTCACTCAGAAGGCAGTAAAATCAATACTGAAGGAAATGATCACATGGCTTAGGACCGTGATTTGAACTTTAAAAGGAGTAAATTCACAATAACCAGATTATACAGGCAAATAAAAAAACTAGTAGATAGAAACATTATAGACTTGGTTGAAATTTCTTGAACCATAATATATTTTTATTTTGTTTAGACAATAAAGTAAGGCTAGCCAGAAAGCAACAATAGCATGAACAGTTCACTCAGGAGGCCGTAAAATCAATACTGAAGGAAATGATCACATGGTTTGGGACCGTGAATTGAACTTTAAAAGGCGTAATTTCACAATAACCAGAATATACAGGCAAATAAAAAAACTTGTAGATAGAAACATTAGACTTGAATTTGACTAGCAAATAGTAAGACATAATATTTTATTTATATAGTGATGAAACTGTTATAAGATACAGTAAATACTTATGTGTTGTCATTGTTTTATACCAACAATGGACAATTATATAATATTGAATGCCATTGAGGGAATACCGAAAAATTTTGTTCGAGCTGTGAAAACATGAATGAGTCGAAGATGAGTTCAATATTTTGCCACAGCGAGTACAATATTTTTTGGTATCCCCGAAAATATGCATTCAATATTGTAATTGTTACTCAATAAAGACTTGTCAAGGTTTAGCCTTGCTGCCGGTGACCTTAAGGCCTATCATGTCCTTCTCTCATATACATTTTCGTGAAAATCTTGCAGATTTCTAAGTTACCAAGTAATTCCTTATAATCAACAATAGGTAGGCAACCATGCAAAATGCAAATTTTTAACGGGTGGTTAGGCCTAGGCTAGGCTCTTGTCGTGTGTTCGCGCGAGTACAACATAAAAACAACCGAACCGGTGAAAACAGCATAATTAAATAATAATTTCTATTATGTCATCATCTGGGTGGTATCCCAAACTCTGTCTGGTGCTACTACCTATTTATAAAGATAAGATCATTTTATTGCTTGGGAATATTTTCATTAGCTTCTCTTAAATATTTCTAATATTTTATCAATCATAATCTTACTTTCAGCTTTGTCAACTGAGAACTGAAAATAAAGAAGACATGAACTACACACATTTATATCTTATATAGGTTTATTTGTTATTGCTGGATTTAAATTTATAACTCACTCATAAATTTTAATCTGCAGTGTCTTCTCATTTTATTGTGTTATCATAAAGTTAGTGTTGAATTCAGAAGTAATGTTCAGTATTAATATCATGTTTTTTAAGTTCATACATAGATCTCCAAATATCAATGATCATTCTTGAATTTTATACAGAAAACAGGTAATTAACTCTTAGTTTAAACTATAGAAGCTCAAGATTCATTTCACTAGACAAACTTATTTGTGCAGTTTCATATTTTAACTGAAATCATCTGCCAGATCATTGCCTTGGTTTCTTCCGTTTTTCACTGCAGTGAACTTGGTAGTTATTGGACACGGACATTATTTTTTTGCCAAATGAGGGAACTTACGGCTCTGGGCTAAGCCTTGAAATGTTGGTACACATTATTTTTTTTGCCAAATGGGCAAATTTACCGCTAGGCTAAGCACTGAAATGTTGGTATTACATGTAAGCTATTTGAAAAATTATAATATTAAATGCCTATTTTCAGGGGACACTGAAAAATATTGTACTCGCTGTGCAAAAATATTGAACTCGTCTTTGACTCGTTCAATATTTTGCCACAGCTCAAACAATAGTTTTCTGTATCCCCTCAAAGGCATTCAATAATATATTATTACCCAGGCCTGTGGAAAATCATTGACATACTGCAGTTCTTTTCTAACAGACTAAATGTAGTTTTCAAATGTTTCACGAACCTCAATGTTGAAATTTTTTTCATAACAGCAGTTATGAGTATTCGCCAGTTTTGTGGAAGAAGACGAGGGAAGGAAATGTAACTAATGCATTCTCAATGTCAAATGAGATTTAGTGGATGATGTGTGTTAAAACTAGTCATGATCAATTTGAAGTCAAATTAAAAGCTGTGAAAAATATCTAAAACCTTAAAATAAATAGGTCCTATGGGATGCATAGAGTTAAGCAGTATTAGTGTTTAGTAATAAGGGTAATGTTCCACCTGGGAGTATAGTGTTAATGCAGCATCTCATTACACATGAGATCAACATAAAGGCTTTTTTCCACTAGGCAAGTTTATTTGAGAATAAATATTTTTCTCGTCAAAGACACATCATTATTTTTCACTACAAAATTGTGAAATTGTATTTACAATTTAAAAAAAAAATTGTTGTTTTAACAAGTTAATACAAAGATTGTAATAATGAAAAAAAAAAGATAGATGTCATATTTTATGTATAGTATGAGAAATAAGTACAGATGTTGTATGTTAAGTGCATTCTCATGCATATCTATGTTGACCCTAGCCTATGCCTGACGCCAGCGACCAGGGGCCTAGGCTAGCTAGCTTACGTCTTCAAAATTAAAATTCACGACATTCTCTCGCAGATGTTTGTGACAAATATTAACAACAACTCTTGTAGGTTTCTTTATTAATTAATAACTCTTCATAAACAACAATAAGTAGTCAATTGCGTGAAACGCTGAATTTTACAACGTGGTTAAGCCCAGCTACCTCTTATTTTGTGTTCGCCACTTACAGCATAAAAACAATTCTCTCACTTGGCGAAGTGACGGCATTGGCTAATATTAAACAATACGCAGTTCAATAATACATAGTACTGAATCGGTCAAAATGGCAGAATTATATAATACTCCTTTCACACAGAAAATACTGCAATGTTACCATAACCATGCCGGCATTATTGCTGGTCAAAACTCTTTCACACAGAAGGTCAAATTCTACTAATATGAAGGTTTCCTGTGTGAAAGGGTCCGAGCGAAAGGCGTAAAATTCGCAGTCTTAATAGAGGATCCCAAAGTTTTTAGTTATGTTTCAATGCATAAGCAGGCATTACACTGTGGAACCTTTCATACACATCCGGCCTAAGGCAGTGATGGTAAAACAACGGCAATTTGTCTAAGGTTTGAGGCAGCCTAACGAATGCTGGCACTGTGCCGACATTGAAGGGAAAGTACCCATTTACACAAAAGCCGGCATTCGCGAATTACCGCAATATTCCCAGTCTACAGTTCTGTGTGAAAGGTGTTTTTATCTCAGCATCTAAATCTCAAAAAATAATGGGCTCATATTTTACTGTATATTACACTTTTTGTTCCTGTTTTACGTACTTTTCAAAAGTAAAGAATTATTATTTAATTTTGAAAAATTTGAGCCTCATTGTTCTTATAAATCGTGTTCTTATAAAACAAAACGAGTATTAAGCCTATGAAGGCCATCTAAATTTGCCACTATAGTACAGCTTACAGTAACAGATTTCAGACAAGTTGGATAGATAACATAGGCGAGGGTGTAATTGTTTACGATTGCTTGTTTTAGTGTCTTGCTAACAAACAGAAATAAAATTAGTATAGCTGGTTTCAGGAATATAGATTATAATCAGCTTTGTGAGAGAATGTAGAAATTAGAATAGAAAAATCAATAGCACTTAGCAAACAATACTGTAATTAAGTTAACGGGGCAATGGAGATGAGGAAATACTATGAAGATGATGGTTGTGATAATAATGGATGGTAAAATATGACAAATAGCTCTGTGATTAAGTTAAAGGGGGAAGGGAGCCGAGACAATGAAGATGGTTGTGGTAACTATGGTTGTTGTTGATCGGTAGAATATGGCAAACAATACTGAATTAAGTTAAAGGGGGAAGGAAACTGAGGCAATGAAGATGGGTGTGATAATGATGGATGTTGTTGATTGGTAGAATATGGCAAACAATACTGTATTAAGTTAAAGGGAGAAGGGAGCTGAGGCAATGAAGATGGGTGTGATAATGATGGATGTTGTTGATGATTGGTAGAATATGGCAAACAATACTGTAATTAAATTAAAGGGGGATAGGAAATGAGGCGATACTGATAATGAAGGAGATGGCTGTGATAAAGGGGGAATAGAGATGAGGTGTTGTATAAAGATGGTTGTAATAATGATGGATGTTGATGATTGGTAGAAAATGGTAGACAATAATGTAATAAAGTTAAAGGGGATAGGAGATAAGGCAATACTGATGATGAATGAGATTGCTGTGATAATGGGTATTATTGTAAGTTGATGATGGTAAAATACGGCAAACTAGAAATACTCTTTTATTCTGTCATGCATAGCCTCTCCCATCGTGTAAATTATTATCAGGGTTCAAACAGTTAATGGTTTTATTTTCTAAAACACAAACTTTATATTTATCAGATATTACAGACTGTATTTATTACAGTTATTTAATCTCATGGTCTGTCCCTAATCATTAAATATAAAATTAAGTTTAAAATTTGGCTACGGTTTTACTGTATCATAATTTTAGAAAATGCCATGATGTAAACTGGAAACAAAGAACAAAAACCAATCATGCAGTTCAACCTCGCGTAAGCGGTCAAGCTCGCGTCCAGAAAAGGTGTCTGCTTACGAGAATTTCCACCTATAGAAGACCATAGTTGTAAAATTATGTATACAGTACATCCTTATGCCTCACATTTCACGGCTTTCTCAGCACAAATGGCCTCTCAAATTTCTAGACACCACATTCGGTATTTTATTAATTTTTTTTTTTTTTCATTTTTAAGATTGTTTCAGTTATAATTCTTATTAACTACAATATAAGGACAATTTTGTACAAAAATTGGTATTTGTTGTACAGAAAAATCACTAAATTTTCCGGGATGTTCGCTTATGGGAGGTAAATTTACATACAAAAATCCAAATTTTAAGACATAAAGTGTCCACGTTCACAAACAGGAGGTGTCCGCTTACGAGAGGTACCAAATGCACTAATTAGATAGGAAGAACAAACAGGTCTTTTAATTAGTGTCCGTTGTGGAAGGTGTCCACTTACGAGAGGTGTCTGCACAAATCCATATAGAGTCCTCATCTTGTTATAATCTTTGCAGTCTACAAATTTCCAAACCAAAGTTATGGGAGTAACAACCATTTCCCAAAAATTCAACCGCCTCAGCATTCTACACATACCGTTAATGGTACGGTACATTATAATTATCAATGATACATTCAAAAGAGGGGACCAGCACCAGAAAGATGTCACTTTCATTTTTTTTTTTTGGTTGGCCTATCAATTTTGGGTTGGGCTATCTCTACTAGATCTAGTGGATAGCCTTAGAAACTGCTACTCCTGTTTTTGGACATCATCGGTCAGTGGGGCATGGGCAACACAAAATATTTTTTATTATTTTTAAAGCTGATGATGATCATCGATTAACAATAATCATAACGATGATTATTTTTGGTTAAAAAATTATGTTAAAAATTAGAGCAAATATCATAGATTAAAATGACTAGGGTGGCCTTTAATATAATACCTTTTTCTGCATTCGAGTTGGTTTATCAAATTTTTCCTTGAACGCCTTTGCAGCTGGCTGCCATTTTGTATCCCACATGGTACTTATACGTTGCCGAATCCATTCAAACTTCTCCGAGCTGCTTAGAAGTGTCATTAGCTGGCTGTTATCAGTACGAACTTCAGCCTGTTAAAATAATGAGTTGAACTGACAATTAGATGAGGAGATAGCATGTCATAGACTACACCAAACTTGTATTATTTTTAATTGATTGTTGTGATCAGATTT
The DNA here is from genome assembly GCA_025631205.1 of Nesometra sesokonis. Lineage (NCBI taxonomy): Eukaryota > Metazoa > Echinodermata > Crinoidea > Comatulida > Antedonidae > Nesometra > Nesometra sesokonis. The sequence continues at coordinate 23,776 of JAOTQE010126876.1, forward strand.
GACAAAGTTTACCATAGTATGAAGATACAATTTTTTTTAAAGGGAATTTATTATGCTAAACCAGACTTTTAAATCTCGAAATCAAAGGTTAATGATTGTCAATGGACCACTGTAAACCACTGTAAACCAAACTATCGAAAAATCTTTATAGAATTTTACATAATATACATTCTTATAAACATAATTTACATAATTTAACTACTTTATTCCATAGTTCTACCAGGAAGGTATAAAATACTGTAGACTGTATGACTGTTCTTTGAAATTATCACATTTTCTGATGGCAGAAAAGAATTCAAAATTTCTTTTCTTATGATCATAATTCAAATTCAGGGACATATCCAGAAATTAGCAATGGCAAAGGGTG
>JAOTQE010126877.1:0-12328 GCA_025631205.1 Nesometra sesokonis
CGATGGCATCCACCCGTAGCATGTGTGTCAACCTCTATAAAATGCATTCCACGTGGTTGCCAGCTATTAACAAAAATATTTTTGCCACACATGTTTTTGAGCACTTTTTAAAGCTTGGCAGGTCTACTATGACGAGTGGAGCAATAACCAGGGATTTTGTTTGCTTTAAACGTGTTTCAGTGAAAATAGTGCTGGAAATTTATGGTTGCTACTAAATAAATCAGTGACTTTATTATGTTTAACAAGACTTTGAACAATTTGGTGAAATACTGTAGGCCTATACTGAAAGACGAATCATAGTTCGTAATTTTAAAATAAATTGTTTCAATGGATTCATAATTGCATGAATTATTGTAATTAGGTATTTATGGTTCATCAAGATTAATAACAAAAGGAACAAAAACAAGCGATTATATTTTTTGTAAATCTACTTTCTCTTTGTAAAATAAAATTTAACTTCATGAAGAAATTCGTCATCTTCAATGTAGTGGTTAAAGGGAAAGTGCCGGAGCAAAAAAAAATCAAACAAATCCAATTATTTGGAACACATGAAGTGTGTGCTATTGCATGACAAAAAATACAATGAGTAATGTCAATATCAACAGACATGTCAGGGCAAAAGTGGTCAGACAAAGATGGAGAGTCCACATATTTTTAAATTTTGTCAAAAAGTGGTTCGGCAAATGCCTGACCATCCAGACCTCTTCCGCCGGTCTCACGCCGATTTTAGTTCCATTGCAAAAGTCAGTTCCCGTGGTCTGGATCTTAGGAGACTAAACCATTTCAGGGAGCTAAGTTTTGCAGAGACTGTCTACACGAAAAACAAATTTAATATAAAGTATTACAGGGATTTATTTTTCAAAAAAAACTTTAAATGTTTAATTTCAGAATAATAACAATAACATTAACAATAATAATAATAATAATAATAATAGTAATAGTAATAATAATAATTTAGGCTTTTATAGTAATACAATCATCATAATCATAATCATAATAGAAATAATAATAATAATAATAATAATAATAATAATAATAATTTAGGCTTTTATAGCGCATTATGCATAGCCTCAATGCGCTTGACAATGAAAAAAGTAGCAACGTGAAGCTTAGAGAATTACCGTAAACCTATACTACCAAAAATATCAAACCCATACAACTGCATTCCGTTTACCAGAAATTTAAGGTGCACAGTCCGGTTAGATACATAACTGACAGGTGTTCTCAGTTATATGGGCATCTAACTAAACAAATTATCTATAACTGAGCATCACGAAAGTACTTAGAAAAGCAAATAAAAATGCCAGTAAAAAAAAGATGAGTTTTTACGGCCGCCTTAAATTCAACAATGGACTTTGCCTGACGAATCAAAATTAGACAAACCATTCCAAAGAGAGACTGCGGCCGAAAAAAAAGAATGATCACCATAATGCTTTGTAGTAAATGGACGGAGAGAATGAGCAAGACCTCTTAGGAATGTAAGGATGAATTAACTGTGAAATAAACAATGGCGAGGACTGATGCAAAGATTTGAAAATAAATAGCAAAACCTTGAAAGTGATTCTCTGCGACACAGGAAGCCAATGAAGGTTCTTCAACACAGGTGTGATATGTTCCCTTAATGGGCTAAAAGAGACCAAGCGGGCGGCTGCATTCTGAACACGCTGAAGCTTTGAAATATTCTTAGTAGGCAAACCATAAAGCAACGAGTTACATCAGTCAAGTCTTGAAGTAACAAAAGCATGAACCAAAATCTCAGTTGATCTTGGTTCTAGGTTCATTTGACTCACACCAAGATCGAACTTCGGCTTTGCACCGTTCAAGTTTACATACAGCAGTGTCACGGTGATCTGGATCAAAAACAACATAGAGCTGTGTATCAGCATAATATGCCATACACTTCACATCATATGAAGCGATGATACCAAGCAGCGGAGCTGTAAATAAAATAAACAGGAGCGGTCCAACAACTGACCCCTGTGGAACACCAGATGTAATTGAAGTGGGATTTGACAGTACACCCTTGATTGCAACTGACTGTGACCTATCATTTAGAAAAGAAGCAAACCATTGATGGGCGATACCAGTGATACCATAATAGGAAGATAGACGGTGTAGTAACTGCTTATGATCGATGGTATCGAATGCAGCACTGAATCCAAAAGGACCCTTAAAACCTCATTATGATTATCAAGTGCAACCTGAATTTCATTCTGCACATACAGAAGTGCAGATTCAACACTATGGTTTGGTCGATAGGATGACAGTCTGGAAGCAAATAAACCATGGTAGTTAAGATATGATTGGAGCTGATTTGATGCCACCCTTTCAATGACCTTACCAATAAATGGTAGATTAGAAATAGGTCGAAAATTAGAGAGTACTTCAGCATCCAATGACGGTTTTTTATCAAGGGTATAAAGCAGGCATGCTAAGCGAAGATGGAAATACACCTGAACTCAAGGAAGTATTAACAACTTTAGCAATAGATTGTATGAGAACAGGAGGAAGGCATGCCTTAAACAATTTCAATGGGAGTGGGTCTAGTGAGCAAGAGGTAATTGAAGATGACTCTATAAGCTTGAGAATTTCCTTTTCTGGCACAGTAACAAAATGAGAAAAATCACTTGTGCAATACTCAGATGCAGATGTTACAAATAGAGGAGTGTCGGTTGAAAATGTACTGCAATACTTCTCAATTTTAACTTGAAAAAATTAGAGAAGATGTCAGCAAGTGTTTTGGGATTATCATGAGAAGGAAGAGGGGATGAGGTGTTAGCCGATGTTAACTGATCCAAGACACGAAACAGTTTGCGTTGATCACATCCTGTAATTTTGTTTTTATAATAGAGCGTTTGGCTTCAGAGATGCTTGTTATATTTGCTACAGTGGTCATGATACAGCTGTTTATCTACCAATAGACCAGATCTAGACAACTTTCGTTCTAAACGTCGGCGTTCTATCTTCATTATATGGAGATCATATGAATACCATGGTGCATGGAGTCTAAGCACAAAGGACCTCTAAATAGTCAAAATCTGAAGCAGATCAAATCTGAGAGAGCCTGGTACAGATATCTGACTGAAAAGAGTCAATTCTCTTCAATTTTCTTGAAATTGTCTGCATCCTGCTAGGCCCAGGGCGACTGATGCTGACCTGGCACTTGATGGCATGGTGGTTGTATAGAGATGTTGTTAATTAGGTCAGAACCTTTGTGAGATATCATCAAATCAAGTGTGTGGTTTGCGATGTGTGTTGAATCTTGAATATGTTGATGTAAACTAAATGCATCAAGAAAACTGAGAAATAAGGCAGCATCTCTATCATTGACCTCATCCACATGAAAGTTAAAAAAATCTCCTACAATAAGTAATTTGGAACAATTAACACTTACTGATTCCAACAGTGTGCAAAATTTGTCAAAAAACAAAGAAGTTGTAAGTTTGTTTTTGGCATTTGGTGGAGTTCTGTAAATAACAACTAAAAGAAAAGAAGTGGAAAATGAGGATAGCGAAACATTCCATTGATTGAAAAATAGGAGAGTCGGACTTGTGAATGTGAATGCCATCACGGACAATAACGGCAATGCCACCACCTCGGCTATGCGTTCGAGGTGTATGAACAACACCGTAATTAGGCAGAGTTGTTTTTATGTCTGCAATAACCGGGTCATCTCTACTGCTATCGCCTGTCAGCCACGTCTCATCAACGGCCAGAAGGTCAAGATGGTTGTTAATAATAAAATCACAGAGCGCAGTTGATTGTTCTTTGCTCTAATAGACCTGGCGTTTCACGTTGCAAAATTAATGTTTGCACCTGGATGGAAAAGATCTGATGTTATTCAGCACACGTATTTGTTTCCGCATGGTAACTCTTCTACCAGCTTTACAGCCACGATATGATTTAAAAATACAACATTCCTTTAGCACCTGGTAGGTTGAGGCCGAAATCCATTTCTTACGAAAATTCCGAATAGTATAAACGTATTAAACTACATTGTCATTAACGTTAAACAACAATAATACTAATAGTTACTGGTCAAAATCAGATTTTTCTTTCATAAACTAAACACGTTCGACGTGAAAAACAAGCGGAATTGTGGCAGCATGATGGGAATGTTATGTAAACCACAAAGACTGGAATTGAGACTGTATATAAGCCATTGCGTCCGCAAGTTATAATAACGTTTGCAGTGACATGATAATGTGGATGTTAAATCGGCTTACCTTGGTTATGAGGATTAAACTTGCTTATTTATAATGACAAAAAGTGGAGAATTTAGTGACATTTGTTTACAATCAATAGTTTGTGATAATATTTACATGGAATCTTTGTTGGTTTTTTAATCCGATAAGTTACTAGGCCAATTATTGCTCTGGCTACAGTGACTGGGAAACATCAAACCGTTGTCATTTGTTCAACTGACCTTACGTGAACAGCTGGGCAGTCAATAAGAGAAAATGTGGGCGTATTTATGCAGGAGACGATTCAGTGGAGCTGAAAATAGGGGACCCGATGCCAGTTAGACAAGCCCAGTTTGAGGTTTTAACAGGAAAATGATAACAATAGGCGTGGGTCCAGGGACCGCCTAGGGCTCGGAAAAATTTTTCTCTACAGATGTTCTCTGGTGTACTTTTAGCGCCCCAATATTGTGAAAAAATAATTTTTTTGGTCTTCAAAAGGGGGACCTCTCCCCCCTTGGATCCACGTCTGTTTATGTACTGTATACATGTATGTGTATGAATGTATGATAAATAAAGAAAAAAATATGGACGTATTAATGTATGTGTATGTACTACATTATTACTATTGATTCTTTAATAACTAAAGGCTTCAACAAAGGGAGTGTATGAGATATTTTCGGATGATCGCACGTTCTGCTTGTTTAATTAAAACTAGACTGGCAAAAACTAGTGTGTTTTTTAGTTAAAAGACAACAATAATTAGTTTCATCAGGGAGCTGTTAATTAGATTTTAATTAACAGCTCCCCGGTTTCATGATGATATTGCTACAGTTGATTGTAAGAACGCACCATGACGGTCAAGCAGGCTAATATTCAACGCAGCATCCCGCCAATTATGTTTTGGCGCATTCCATAGGCCTATTTGCCAGGTCTACATGTTGACATTGTTAATCTTTATAGACCTAGTTATTTTGAAACGGTATTATGAGACAGTAGGCCTACAAACATCAATAATATATTTTTTATATGAAACATGAAAAACGCCTGTGGAATTTATACTTTATGTTACAGGCCTAGGCATATTTCTATGAATAAATTTTTAACAATTCAAATTTCTGTCTATTCTAACTAATTTTTAAAATTAATTTCAAATTGTAACAATTCAATTAATAAAAGTTATTTATTGAATTGTTACAATTTGAAATTAGTTCTAAAATTAGTTAGAACAGTATTTAATGCTCCGTAATCACGCTCCACTTACAGTCCTTAATTTTAGGCATTCGTCGTTTACAAATCACGTGGCAGATTAATTAGGCATACTGTACAGCTTATTCCTATCAATCATTGCCTGCAAAGGTTCCATGGTGTTAATTCATCGTTAATACCTAGCCAACAAAATTAGGTTCCGTCTATTCCTTAAAGATGACAGTGCACTGTAGAATCGAGGAATATCGTTACAAATTTAGGTTCCGTGGATTAATTCATCTTACGATATACCACAGTTTGCAAAACAGGTTCCAGCTATTACAGACTAATACAATACCATAGCTCGCAAAATTAGGTTACATCTATTCGTAAAAGTGAAGATTAATAATATTAATAATGTTGCAAATTTAGGTTCAGGGTATGAATTCATCGTAAAATAATACCTAGCCTACAAAATTAGGTTCCATCTATTTGTTGCGGTATACAAGATTAATAATATCGTGATATTCCGTTGCAAATTTAGGTTGCATGGTGTTAATTCAAAGTATAATAATACCTAGACTACAAAATTAGGTTCTGTTGTTTCTTAATAAAGCATGCGGAATAATATCGTGGTATATCGTTGCAAATTTAAGCTCCATGGTGTTAGTTCATCGTGCGATATATCACAGCTTACAAGCACAGGTCTCAGCTATTCGTTACAAGCTAATAAAATATGATAGTCTGCAAAATTAGGTTCTATTTTGTTAAAGTATACAAGAGGAATAATATCGTGATGTTATATATAGGTTCCAGGGTTTTAATTTCACGTGCAATAATACATAGCCTACAAAATTAGGTTCTGTCTATTCCTTAAAGCGTCACTGTAGAATAATATCGTGGAATATATCGTTGTAAATTTAGGTTCCGTGATGTAATTCATCGTTCATCGATATACCACAGTTTGCAAAACAGGTTCCAGCTATTAGTTTTATACTAATAAAATACCATAGCTTGCAAAATTAGGTTCCATCTATTTGTAAGGGAAGATTAATAATATTATGATATAATGTTGCAAATTTAGGTTCCAGGGTGCCACCGAAATTAATTGTAATTAAGTTCCATCCATTCGTTAAGGTGTGTAAGATTAATAATATCGTGATACTCCGTTTGCAAATTTAGGTTTCCGGGTGTTAATCAAACGTATAATAATACGTAGCCTCAAAATAAGGTTCCGTCTGTTTCTTAATAAAGCGTGCGGAATAATATCGTGGTATGTCGTTGCAAATTTAGGTTCCATGGTGCTGATTTATCGTGCGATATATCACAGCTTGCAAACACAGGTCCTAGCTATTCGTTACAGGCTAATAAAATATCATAGTTTGCAAAATTAGGTTCCATTTTGTTAAGTATACAAGATGAATAATATCGTGATGTTATATATAGGTTCCAGGGTTTTAATTTCAAGTGCAATAATACATAGCCTACAAAATTAGGTTCCGTCTATTCCTTAAAGCGTCACTGTAGAATAATATCGTGGAATATATCGTTGTAAATTTAGGTTCCTTGGTGTAATTCATCGTATGATATACCAAAGTTTGCAAAACAGGTTCCAGCTATTATCATACTAATAAAATACCATAGCTTGCAAAATTAGGTTTCATCTATTCGTAAGTGAAGATTAATAAAATTGTAATATACTGTTGCAAATTTAGGTTCTAGGGTGTCAATTAATCGTAAATTAATACCTAGCCTACAAAATTATGTTTCATCTACTCGTTAAGGTATACAAGATAAATAATATCGTGATATTCCGTTGTAATAGGTTCTAGGGTGGTTAATTCAACGTACAATAAAACCTAGCCTACAAAAATAGGTTCCGTCTGTTTCTTAATAAAGCGTGCGGAATAATATCGTGGTATATCGTGGCAAATTTAGGTTCAATGGTGTAATCCATCGTGCGGTCACAGCTTGCAAACACAGATCCCAGCTATTCGTTACACACTAATAAAATAACATAGTTTGTAAAAGTAGGTTCTATCTATTCATTAAAGTGAAGATTAATAATATTGTGATAATTTTAATGTTGCAAATTTAGGTTCCAGAATGTTAATTTTGTTAAAGTATACAAGATGAATAATATCGTGATATTCCGTTGCAAATGTAGGTTCCAGGGTGTAATATCCACGTACAATAATATATAGCCTACAAAATTAGGTTCTGTCTATTCCTTAAAGCGTCACTGTAGAATAATATCGTGGAATATATCGTTGTAAATTTAGGTTCCGTGATGTAATTCATCGTTCATCGATATACCACAGTTTGCAAAACAGGTTCCAGCTATTAGTTTTATACTAATAAAATACCATAGCTTGCAAAATTAGGTTCCATCTATTTGTAAGTGAAGATTAATACTATTATGATATAATATTGCAAATTTTGGTTCCAGGGTGCCAATTTACTGAAATTAATTGTAATTAAGTTCCAACCATTCGTTAAGGTGTGTAAGATTAATAATATCGTGATGTTCCGTTGCAAATTTAGGTTTCCGGGTGTTAATTAAACGTATAATAATACGTAGCCTCAAAATAAGGTTCCGTCTGTTTCTTAATAAAGCGTGCGGAATACTATCGTGGTATGTCGTTGCAAATTTAGGTTCCATGGTGTTAATTTATCGTGCGATATATAACAGCTTGCAAACACAGGTTCTAGCTATTCGTTACAGGCTAATAAAATATCATAGTTTGCAAAATTAGGTTCCATTTCGCTAAAGTATACAAGATGAATAATATCTTAATATTCCGTTGCAAAATTAGGTTCTAGGGTGTTAATTCATCGTACAAATACCTAGCCCACAAATAGGTTCCGTCTGCTTAAAGCGTATAGAATAATAACGTGGCGTATTGTTTGCAAATACTGAATAATCTTTGTTGTTGTATATTTAGGTTCCAGTGTGTTAAGTCATCGTACAATAATTGTCATAGTTAATATTACCGATCCTGCAAAATCAGGTTCCGTTATAAAGCGTGCGGAATACTATCGTGGTATATCGCAAGATAAAATGGTCCACTGATTGGTTCCTTAATAGAAAGATGGTCCACTAATAAACAACACATTTATTTGTAAATTTAAGATATTTCGTTGCTGAAATTTACGTTCATTGATTGTATTAGGCCTACAGATTGCAAGTGTGTTGGTGTAAAAAAAACCATTGGTCTCTTAATCGAATCGGTAATTTCAATCATCATTTTACCGCCGCGTTATTAATAAATAAAGGCAATTAATTAAATAAAACCATTGAAATTATGTTGGTCCTAGTTAAAGTCACTATATAGAGTGGTCCTAAAATTAAAAATAGTAGGCCTACTAGCCTCAGAGCTGTTATGGCCTAGCCCTTAGGCCAGCTTGTAATTTAGGCCTACAGCAGTTGACAAAACGAAGCTAGTTCTAATTTTCGCAAAATGTTTGCGCACCAACCTTTCTTGCATAAGTCGGTTTGGGAACGATTAGACCCTAGGTATAGGACGAATTGGTCTAAGAGAATATATACTACATAATGCAATATTCTGTTATAAATGACAAATCATTACTTGTTTTTGAAAACGAAAATTGCGTCAACTAAAATTTATATGACGCGAATTCAATTGGGTTGACGTAAATTGCGCTTAGGTAGGTACTCGCGGAAACAAAAGTAGGTAATTCACCCATAAGAAAGTGGTAGACGCCAAGCCTGGTGGTAACTGCAAAATAGGACAATAAACATCGTTATTGTGCGTTTCGTGTATTACATTTTAATATACAATCCAGCTGAAGTATTACGTTTCGATTACATTATAAATACAGTACAATTCTAGGTTTATGTGTGTCAATTAACTATTATAAAACAATAGAACCTATTTTTGCAAAGGAACTAATTTTGGCGCTTTAGACGCAAAATTAGGTGGGGAACTAACTTTTACAATGGAACTAAAATTAGCGTGACACCGGCCTTGCATGTTAAATAATTTAGCTGTTCATAATAGTATGTCATAGAAATGACCTAAATAGTCATTAGAAATTCGCCTGATAACCCATCGAATATAAAGAAAGAACATTTTATCATTTTAAAACAAAAGTAAAACAGTTTTAACTAAAGATCATTAAATAAAAACGTGATATGATAATGAAACTAAAGATAATAGTCAAAGCGAAAAATAGTATGCTTGGAATGTGAGTAAACTCCAGTTTGCACCTGGAAATTAAAAAATATATACAACGGCAACCACAACACTATGCAAATGAATGAAATAAACAAACTGTGTTATAGAAATAAGATGGCGTAGCGAAATAAATGTCTATCTTGCAATACAGTTGCTTACAAAAGTTACAGCAGTAAACAACAAAGTTTATTTTTATAACTAGAGGTCATAATTTGAAAATTAAACAGATTTACTGTAAAATAAAACGCCGTCAAAAGTTCTTTTCATTAATATCTCAGTCAATGACTGGAATAATTTACCCTCTCATATTGTTATTGCCTCCACTGTTAATAAGTTTAAACGCCATGTAGAAAAACACTGGAAGCCTGAAATTTGAGCCAAATCAATCAACTAATCAAAGAGGGACTCACAAAAATTAAAATGTTTTAAGTCTAAAGATAAAGGTAAATCAAGGTAAGATTTTCCAAATCAGTAATCAAGGGAAGATTTTCCAAATCAGTAATTTGTATAGGCCAAATATCTTTCCATAAAATTTAATTTAATTAATCACTATCTACCAAATTAAAATTGTTAAACTAAATAAAATAACTAAGTATTATTGTTATAAATCTAGTGTAACTGATATTATGATTTGTGTGCTTTCTGATGTTTCAACAATAATTGTAATTGGCTTAATCGCTACATTGTGTTTGTGAAATGTAGGCCTAAACCATTAAAACATTTTATTCTCAAAATTATCTATCAAATATTTATGGGATTATACAACAAACATCAATCAAATGACTGTATGTGGTGAATTTCAAAATAGGTCTCTTGGCGATCCCGTAGTTCCAATCAACAACCAACCAACATTTGCTTGCTTCCCTCGCAGCCTGGCCATTTTCATTGTCGTGACTACGGCCCTGGTTTGGTTTCCATGTATTTTCCCAGATCAAATATTCTGATTTCAAATTAAGCAAACAGTCCTCAGTGATATTTTCCCAAGTGATAGTCTATGGTCTCTACTCTTATAAAGAACTCATCTTTTTATAATATTGGTCCTAAAGTTCAATTAAATTCCATTGTTGCTGGATAATTTGGATATTTTTATTGCTTCAAATAGAAACTAAATGGATTCCCCGTTATTACTTCAAAGTCTGTCAATTTACTTTGTATTTTACCTACATTTTCCGATATACTTAAGTACCGTAAGGTATATGGAGTTCCGTTCCAGTATTTACAATATGCAAAATCCATTTAATTTCTTTTCAGTAAAGAGTTTGGTCCAATGACTAAACACGGTATGCGTTAATGCTTCTAATTACAATCAAAACTAATTTTCTAAAAAGGTCATTGCGGTACAATTTTGCATTTAAAATTGTCGTGTTTTAATTAGGATAATGCGTTAGAAATAAGCTGATAATTATTTTATCATCCATTTGTAATTACAATATTAACTATAGTACATTAATGATAATTTTTTTTCTAATAATCTCGGCTATTGTGATTCAGAGGGCATCGTTTGCGTATTTGTTTGTATCATTTTAATTACAAAGAGTCAAATAATTTTAATTAAAATCAATTCTACAATACTATAGTACCGTGTACAATATAACATCAACAACGTGTTGGAGCAGAGTCAAACCACAAACAAAACAGTTAATGCTAATTCGTTAACATCTGTTGATTTTAAAATTGCTACAAACAGCGACTTCGTAAATTATTCGAAATATTACAATGTATTTATATAATAGTAAAGAAAAAATATCCATGATTGAAAATATTTATCTGGTTTTAGATTAAAATGTGACGTTGTTTCAAATTGATAAACCTTATAATTACTGATCTTGCTGGCAGTTTCAATCCATTACATGGATGTCATCATAGGGCGTGACTACCGTAACGCTCAATATGGAGCTTTCGTTTTACGCGACGGATCGTTCTGCGACGGAGAAAATGGCAATGGAATTAACTACGCATGCCCAAATCTCCCTGTATGTCCGGGCGTAAAAAATCTACGACAGTTTTCGTGATATTTTACCTTCCTCCCGAAAACGACGACGGGTCAAGCCTTTTGAAAGCTATGGCCTAGCGTGAACTAGACAAGACTGGTCAAAATTAAGTTCAATTCAAGTTGTTAGACATGAGTGAATGGGAACTTTACAAGACCCGCAATAGTGTGTAGAAAGTAGTTTGTTGAGCTAGGCTAATGCCTAGGTAGCTAAGCCTTCTTAGGTATGCCGCAGTGATAGTGGTGTTTGCTTTTTGTTTTTGTTATCATCGAGATCAAAATTGTTAAATGTTGCAGTCAGTTATCTAAAATCTCAATTAGTACATTTGTTGACTTCTTAGAGAAAAGTAAATTCAGTTTTTTGACAAGTAAGTAAATAATTCTAGGCCTACTTCCCATCATATAAAGCTGACCGTGACGAAATTGACAAGTTCGTTACCGTCATAAAAAACTATACGTGCTGTTCTGAGAACGGACACTGCGTATGCCCGATAATTGTGTTCATCGCAGAACGATCCGTCGTGCAAAACGAAACTCCATATTTATTATTCAATTCTGCCGTTTTGATCGTTCAATACTAGTATCCACCTGTGCGTAGGGCAATATTAGCCGATGACGTCTCTTCGCCAAGTGATAGAATTGTTAGATGCGGAAAGCGTCTCTATAAACAGATTTTGAAAAAAATGTCTGTCTGTCTGTCTGTCGGTCTTGTCACGCACGTTTGTGACTATTTCCGTTTTGTTTTTTCCATATATAATTTCTAATAACCA
>JAOTQE010126888.1:0-12327 GCA_025631205.1 Nesometra sesokonis
ATCCTCACAGTCAACAAGTCTCTTTGTTTAACTTCTGGGAAAAAGTTTTGGAATGATAGGGGAGATATTTTAATCTATTTCCCTTCTATGTGGTAGGGGAAAGTATTTTAATTATGTGCTCATCTGTACTTTTGTACATGGGTTACACTTAGCTTAACCATGGCTTAACGATTGTCAGATATATGATCAAAAATGTTTAAAAAAGTGTAATTTAGATTTTTCAAATTCAGTTTTCTCAAAACTTATTGTACATTTTCAATGCTCGAACTTTGATTCCTCATAACTTAAAGATCGTACGAAACTTTTTGTTTTTGCATGTTAAAGATAATAATGTGTAGTATTATAATACATAACTCAATTTTCCGACTTATGTCTCATTTGGCTTGGCTCTGCCACATAATTTATCACCCTACTAAAGCATAAAAACTATGATGGCGGGAGACTTTTTTTTTTCTTTTAAACCCACCCACCGATTTTTTCATAATCTTGAGGTGGGCCCGATCGTCAATCACTATTTTAGACCCTCGGAAATACGAAACCCATATGAACAGAACAGGCACACAAGCCTGCAGTGAACATTTGTAAGACTACAATTTTTTTGTCGTCATGAGCGCAACGAAATCGCTCGAGAATCGTTGTTAATTTATCTTAAGAAAATCCAAAGCATTTCAAGTGAATATAACTGAAAACACATTGTTTGAAATAGTAAAATGAGTAAAAGAAATCGGAATTTTCCCAAAAGTGATGCACGAGGGTAATAAACTATTTTTGTATGGGACCTCAACACTAAATCGTGTATTTCCAGTTCAATGTAGGCCATACCTAATATCGTCAGCGACGCCACTAAGTGACACTAACCACACGCCACGAAGTGACACTAACCACGAAAGTGCGAAAAGCAGTGTTTCGAGTTCCAAAAAAATAAACAATTTTGCAGCAAAATAAAAAAAAAAATTAATGCTTTTTTTTGTATGTATGTAAACGTACATAACCCAGCTATTATATTTTGTAGTTAAATATCGACTTTATTAGTTAATTAACTAGTAATTTAAGGCTAAACATTAGTGTCACTTCGTAAAAACGCGCAATTCATTTTCGTTGTATGTCTACGCGCAGTTAGTATCAGTTCGTGGCATCGCTGACGATATAATAGGCCTATCGGATTTACGTCATGATGATCAGTCGGTTGCTTGCGTTTTTTCAAGTCAATTTACCTAGATTGCCTAACTCCACACATGAGAATAGTGGGTACATAGAAGGTAAAAATACCATCAATGAGCTGATTTCACCCATGGGCGTTATTTTAATGACTGGGGGTAATAATTTGAAGCGATTAAGTCGAGGCAGAAAGTGGTATTATTAATATTATGATTTTGATCTTGGAGTGGTTGTTGCAAGGAACGTAGCTCATTTACGTGCAATTATCCACAGAAAATGGCTAAATAATAGGCTTAGTTATCGAATAGGTAATTAATAACTGGTCACGCTATCTGCCAATAATGAACTGTAATCAGGGTGATGGTCAGTGTTCACGGTCAAGCTATAGATATAGTGATTAATAATCAGCAGGGTGATGGTGCCATAATAAGCATGTGGTCACTATTGACCACTAGTAAAGTTCATTATGAAAGATAATTATGTAATAATATTATAGGCCAGTAATACCACAGCGAGTTAACACTAAGCTATAATGGCTTCTTGGAAAATTTATCGATTATAGTTTTCATAAAAAAAAAATAAAATATGGCATTTATATAATGTACCGTGAGATTTATTAGTGATTCTAAACACAAACTAAAATTAGATGCATTGTTTATTGCTTGATAACCGCGAAAGGTTTGTAATTAAGTTTAAAATTAAATGGTGTTTGTTAAGCATAATTTCTTTTCATTTATTAATTTATTAATTTTATGCCTTTCTTACTTTTTTGTAATTTACATTACTGCTTTTGTTATATGTTTGTTGCACTGTCGTTGAATGTGTGCCGTTTGTAGCAAAAGAGTTTCCAAGTTAAAATTAAAATTATATCATCGCAGCAAGAAACTCGGAATTTATTTAACACCAGCTAATAATTTTATTATAATTGTTTGATATAGCCTATATAAATATAAATTACTAGTTTTATGTATTTTGTAAATTATATGTTTAACCTTTAATATTATAGTAGATCTTGACCTATCTTCAGTTAATTAAAGGTTGTATATAACTATCTCTATATATAATAACTTGAGTGTTTGTGCGTCTTAAATAAAATACCGATTCGAATATTAACGTGGCCAACTTTGTTATTAACAATCACTCCGTAAGTAGATAGAATACCGCAGCTAAATTAGGAAACCATATCTGAAAATACTTACACATAAACCAATCAGTGTCAATTGGAAATATAATGTGTAAAATCCACTAAAAATCGATTCATTTGGACTACAAATATTTTTACGTTGAGGGCGCTTTTTACTTCACTATAACAGGTCGCACTATATCCACAAGTCGTTATTTATATTCTATTGCTTTACCGACACTAACGTTAATATCTAGCTGGACAAATGATCGATTATTAAGCATATGGGAGGATAAGAGTAAGTTTACGTTTAAATGTTTAGCACGTGTTCGTCTTAATTAAATCGTTCCTGAAGTTAGTTCTGAGCTCGCCGTTTTCCATATTTTTACATTTAAATGACAACTACTTTGGTTATGTTTGTGTTCGTGGAAAAGTCCTTGTCGATTTGGACTTAGAGAACGGAAAATCTTGGAAACATCGCAGCAAAACGTATGTATATCAATAGAATATTATTTCTATATGCATGCATTTTATTGTAGATTCGATTATTTAAAAATGATGCCCATCCAACAATTGGTAGCTTTAAATAGAAATAGTGACAAAACACGAGGCAAAAACTGTTATGCGTGCAGAAAGCGCGTGAACAGACACACAACTGGCGCGTTCAGTGGTTAACAAATGTGAACGTGCACACAGTTTGTATCTCTACGCTCGCCTTTCTGCTCGCGTGCGTGAGTTTGCATTTCTTTGTGATGTGACGGTTTATAACATAATAGGGAACACAAAAATAGATTTCATTCTATTTTTCTTAACCAAAATACATCAAAAACTAGATAATAATAATCCGTATTTAAGAGCCAATTTAATTATATAATATTTTGAAGAGAGATGTCGTCTTAGGTCTAAAAAGAAAAGTCTGTAGGCCAATTGCCTATGTAGTACAGCCTCTTTGAAAATTTGGGTCCGGTTATTGGTGGAATGTTTTTAGGTACCGTTACTGTATTTTTAATAACTTGACATTGTTTATGTACTTAAATTTTGGCAAAAGTTCCAGTATCAGTTTTCTAGATAATTTTGTGTTTAGACAAAAAATCTGGAAATACCAAAATTTAAAACAATTTCGAGCCTGATTTTCGAAATTTTGGGTCAGCCGACCTTTGCCAACATATTTTGTTAGGCTTTTTTACTAAAATTGTGGTCGACACGTTAATTTTCGGTCAAACTTTAAATAGAAAACTGAAGGTCTAATTTATATGCTCAATTGCATAATTTATAATACTCTTTAACAGGGAGCAAGTTATTTTCGAAATGAATTTTTCATTTTCAAGTGACATTTTCAAAACCGGCATTTTAGAAGATTCGTTTTTTCAGCTGAAATTACAAAACGAAGCATGTCTTTAATTTAAAATCCGTCTTATTTTAACGTTCGTACTGTCAATTAATTGTTTTTATAAACTTCTGCCACTCTGGGGAATTCTATTAAAATAAATAATTTTGATTTAAAACCCTCAAAATATATGCTCAATAAAATTTGTATATAGGAATGTAGACATATCTAGTATAATGAAAACTGAATAGAGAAACAAAATCTGTAAGGTTTAATCTTAAAACTTGTCGATTTTATTCAGAGTTCATTAAGGCATAAGAACATAAGTAAATCAACTGAGGTTATGCTTATATTAAAGTGTAGAATCGTAGCAAATGTCTGAAATAAAAGTATATTCTAAGTCAATCAATAGTGATTAAGGTGTGTTTTAAATTGATTAGTTTAGCCTTATTCCATACCAATCCATCAGTACTGTCGAAATTCTCCATAATACAATTGTATCTTATGAATACATATACATATACAGTATATGATTTGTTTAATAATATTATATATACAGTTATAATAAATATTCTAATTACTTAATTAAAAAATTAGAAATACCTTGTATATTTTATATTTTGAAAAATAATGAAAAAATCTGCTGAGAGTAAAACAATGTCGCCCCAGCAGGGACTCGAACCCGAGTATTCTGCTCAGTACGCAGACGCATCTCCCACTCAGCGACTGGGCATTGGTGGCGCGTCATTGATTAATTGGCCCTCTTTGTACAGAATTGAATTGTGATTTGCGTCCAGTGCCACAGGTTACCGTATTTGATGATACCACAATAACGGTATCAATATCACAAACATCATGTGTGAAACGCTTAATAATAATATGTGACATTTATATAGTGCTTATTGCCAAGGCCTCTAAACGCTTCACAATTATTACCCCAGTCATTGGGACAAACACCTATGGAATACAATCCATTCCATAATGTTGCAGCCGTAAACAGCGCACATGGCATTTGTACCTCCCAGGTACCCACTTATACTCCTGTGTGGAGAGAGGCAACGTGGTTAAAGTGTCTTGCCTAGGAACACAAATAGTCAACTAGAGTGAGCCTCGAACCACCGACCTCGTGATTGAAAGCCCGAAACGCCACCGCTGCGCCAACTGCTTCCGACAAAATTGCTCGCATTTACAAAATTGCCATTGGTTAGTGATATGTAGAATTTACTTGTGACTTGAGTATAGTGTAGATATTGATATGGTTAAAGTGTACCGTTTAGATGGTACACTTTAACCATATCAATATCTACACTGTCAAAAGAGCATTGTATCTTGTGAATGTTTTTAGATAAATGATGTGTGAGACAGTTCAAGAGATTGTCGTTGATTAACTGTATTGTAGATTTTAGATTGATTGTGACTTGAATCCAGTGAAAAGTCAGTAAATTGCCAGTAAGTTGATGGTATTTCTTTAGGTAGGCTTTTCTGATTGTCATCTGCCTCATGTCTTTCTGACATGAAACTGCAATTCTACAGTGTTAACTTTACCATCTAGCCGTAAATAATAAATCTATGGTTTTTGTAATGGTCCCTCTGGTCAGTCCTCAAAGAGTGGATGTTCTGTCTTACATTAAAATAGTATCCAGTTAGTTGTCATTGTATTTTTTAGATATCTGATATTTAAATTTAAAAGAAAAGTATTGCAGGCAAACACAAAGTGTGCAGATTTTGTTTTAACTTTAGTCTGATGACAAGTACTTTGATAGTGCCCTGACCGCCTCTTGAGAATAACCACTTTTCTAATGATATATGTATTTCTTTAGATCTCTAAACTGTTATCGTGATATAAAAGTACCGCTTGTTCGATTTCCACGTGATGGTGGGAATAGTTTCTGGCCCAAAAAGTACAGAGTTGAATAATAAGTTTACAATGGATTTGTGACATTTGCGTCGGTTGTAATGAGTTCATTGGAAGTACCAGCTATTTCCGAATAATGTGTTTCTTAAATCATAAATGCATAACAAGTAACAACAAAATGTTTTTCATATTAATAGTTGGAGAATTTTTCTGTTCTATGCAAAGGGTTCATAGTTCGATCTATTTAAAGGTTCAGTTTAATATTCGTTATATACATTTCAGTCTCGCATGCAGTAGATGTTATTTCCTCCAATGTTCTAACGTATACTCGTTATCGCTGATAACGGTAATAAGAATCCGATAATGATCAATTAACTATAAAGTGTAATTGAATATGTCACCGTTTGAATATTATCTGAAACTGAAGTTTACACCGTATATATGAACTGTAATGGTATAGCAATATTAAAAATATTTATGAGCACCGATATTTGACTTCAAGTTGATAAATATGGTACAGTTACGAGGATTGGCAATATCATTAGTAACACCATGAAGAGACAAACTGTTACGCGCGCGTACAAAATGCACGCATCGAGACATACTGCGCACGACTCCTACTTGATAGTCAATGCACGCGCGCGTTCGCGCGTCTTTACGCGTCTTTTTGTACGTGCGCTTAAGAGTTTGTCTTATCGCGGTATCACACACGATATATTTATATTATTCAGTCATCGTGTTACGGGCACTAATGATTATAAAATCACTCATTGTTTGTCATTCATGTTACCCTAATTAATTTTCTATAATACAAATTAAAGCTCACAATTGTAATAAATATCACTTATTAGCATTGATTTGACATTAACACATTTTAAAGTATATTTCAAAGTAAATTATTCTTCCGTAAGAGCAGGGGTCTGTTGTCAAAGGTCATTCACGTAATCATTCATTTAATGTTGTTTTCAATACATTTTTTTCGCAAAAAAACTTGCATACTAAGAACCAATCACCAACGTTTCTTTTATAGGCATACTTGCAGATTTAATAGAAATCTTTTTTTTTCTTGTACCTACACCAAAACAAATCTTGTGTTTCAACCATGGAGTTATAAAACTTCATGTTTCAACCAGTGCTCTACACAACCATTGGCAGTGTCTTTAGTGACACAGTCACGTTTATCTTCTTGTTCTTCTCGTATTCACAAAACCAACTTCAATTACTGTGTTTCAGTCTGTTTTTGTACAATTATTGACTGTATTATCATAGACACAACC
Organism: Nesometra sesokonis; assembly: GCA_025631205.1. Taxonomy (NCBI): domain Eukaryota; kingdom Metazoa; phylum Echinodermata; class Crinoidea; order Comatulida; family Antedonidae; genus Nesometra; species Nesometra sesokonis. Next base: position 6,741 of record JAOTQE010126888.1, read on the forward strand.
AACAAGTCATCTCACCATACATGTTGTATTGGATGCCATCTTCAAAAAATTCTTACAATCTGTGGGTTCTTAACCAAAGTCACGGGTAATCTGTTCAAAAAGTAAGAAACATTGTTTCAAAACTCACTGTATATCGAGAAAGCCAAACTCTGGAATTCCCTTTCTCTTTATATTCGTTCTCAATCAAATCTTATGTTTTAGAACTAAACTTTAAAATTAAACTGAATTGTTCAATGAATTTTAGACGTATTTTATTGTATGTTATATTCATAATGGAGATTTTGTAATGTGTACAGATTTTATTATGTGTATATTTTGTGTTTTATTTTATTGAACCAGGGTTTTCTTGTGTCTAATTGGTGATAAGTAAATAACTAAAAATGAAGTTTTCTTAATCGCACTGTCGCACAAACATTAATTTGATAGTTTGGATGACAATAGTAATTGATGGATTGATGCCATTTGAAGACTTTTACAACAAAGAAAACAAGAACAGAGAGAAAAAAAGAAGACAGGGCCTAGGTCTAAAACGAAAAATGAATCAGGTTTAAAACTTCATTTTCCCCATATTCAGTTACTGTTTTGCTAGAATTGGCTTTATTAGTCACCAGAAGGATAGCTAAATATACTTTAAGCGATTAAAAACATTATAATAATAATTATGCAATAATTACCTCAGCAATTTGTCTATATTTGTATCTGACCATAGAGAAAAGAAACAGTTTCTTTCCTCCATAATCTGACTGACGGGTCACCAATGACGATGATTACACTAATTAGTATAATTGGTACTATAATTTGTATTAGCTTACCGTATACTTCTTTTTATTACTTATAAATCGTTCAGATCTGCTTTTATTGCTGACGTGCTAATATTTACGATGTAAGGCAAGGTCGGCGGAAACTGTCTAGCTGGTCAGGCGCAGTGGCGGCGCTACAGGGAGGGGGGCTATGGTGGCTACAACCCCTCCCCCCCGTAAAATAAAGGTCCCGTCGGGGATTTGTAGGGTAAAGTCAAGGGACTCGTCAGACTGAAAACCTGGGACACGCCCACCTCAACATTGAGTTTGCCCAACTCGTCGGGGGACCCGTGCCCCCCTGTCGGGGGCATTGCCCTACTGTCGGAGGATTCCTGGCGCTGCCACTTTTCAGGCGTTTGCCGGACCACTTTTTGACAAATGTAACGAAATGCAGCATAATATGTGGATTCTCCAACTTTGCCTGACAACTTTTATAATGCTTCCGCCAGCCCTGTCTTTAAGGCAAGTGTACTTCTCTGCAGTATCCATAATTGCGAGATTCAGGGAAATGTATTTTGATCTAAAAGAAAGACGGTTGTTATTTTGTTGACCAAAACGTTTCTTTTGGAATAGTAAATAATGCATTTTAAGCTTAATTTACTACTATCTATTTTCTAAAAATATAAGATGATACTGTAATATATAGTTATTACTGCATTTAAACGTGTCATGCAATTGAATTGTAATAAATTAATCTGCTATTTTCTAGAGCATTATAATTTAACGAACTTAGAATTGAATCTGCATTTAACATGTTTAGTTATGTTATTTATGGAAGCATATGTATGTTCAGGTGTTTACACAGTAGTCATGATAGTGTTGGAATGCCAACTTAAAGTTCATAGCCGCGATTTTTTCGTGATTCAACTATTTTAAATTTTTTTTTCATTCAATTTTCATGTGAATAGAAATAAAAATTTATACTTCTACACTATAGAAATGAACGTACCTCAACAGGAGTACCTTCGGATAATGCTACATCCGTCTTCTTCTACTGTTTTGCTGAAACACCAGCTAAAGACGGATGTAGATATCCGAAAGTACTCCTGAAAAACGTACCTTTCTGTAATGTAGAAGTGTACATTTTTATTTCTATTAATATCTACCACTACGTGTGAATCTCCATATTTAATTGTCATGTTATTTTAAAAGGTATTCTTACGCTTTACGTTGCTTCGTATAAGCATTTGCTTCGAAACTAAAGAGTGTTTACATGGTCAGGGCAGAATTTCCTTTAAAAAAATTTTTATGTAGTTTTACGTCCAGTTTACAGTTTGAACAGTGTTTTTTCACCGACTTTACAGTTTGAACAGTGTAGTTTTACTAAGTTTACATTTTTTACAGTGTAGTGTCACTGCGATTAGTTTGAACGGTTCACTATGTTTACAGTTTGAACAGTGTGGTTTCACTGATATTAGTTTGAAAAGCGTCGCTTCACTGAGTTTGCATCGTGTGCAGTATAGTTTATATCGAGTTTACAGTTTTAGCAGTATATTTTTACAGAGTGTACGTTGCTTCGTATAAGCATTAATTGCTTCGAAACTAAAGTGTGTTTACATAGATATGCCCAGGGCAGAGTTTCCTTAAAACGTTTTCTTATGTAGTTTTACCGAGCTAACAGTTTGAACAAGACTAGTTTTACTGACTTTGCACTTTAGACGTTTTAGTTTTACTGAGTTTGGTTTTGACAGTGAAATTTTACCGGGATTGCATGACGTGTAGTTTCACTGAATTTATACCTTGCACAGTGTTTTCACTGAGTTTAACGTTTAGTTCCAATGAGTTTGAAACGTCTGGTTTCACCTAGTTTAAATTTTAAACAGCTTATCACTGAGTGTACAGTTTTAACACTCTAATTTTACTGAACAGTGCAGTTTTACCGAGTTTACAGTTGTTGAACAGTGTATTTTCCACAAATTTACAATTTGAAAAGTGTAGTTTCACCAAGTTTAACAATGTTTTACTGAGTTAACACTTAGAACAGTGTATTTTCATTGAGGTTAGTTTGAACAGAGTAGTTTTACTGAGTTTAGTTTGAGCAATTTTGTTGTACTGAGTTTAGTTTTAACTGTTTAGTTTCACTGAGTTTGCACAGTATTTTCATTGAGTTCACTGTTTCAAACAATGTGTATTTTCACTGAGTTTACATTTTCCTGTCTGGTTTTACTGGGTTTAAATTTTGAACAATGAGATTACAGTTTTAACAATCAAGTTTACAGTTTGAACAGTGTACTTCACCGACTTTATAGTTTGAACAGTGTAGTATTACTGGGTTTACATTTTTTTAAAGTGTAGTGTCACTGCGATTAGTTTGAACAGTGTGGTTTCACTATGTTTACAGCTGGTTTCACTGATATTAGTTTGAACAGAGTCGTTTCCCTGAGTTTGTATCTTGTGCAGTATACTTTTATCAAGATTACAGTTTTAGCAGTCTATTTTACTGAGTGTACAGTTTAAACAGCGTTAGTTTCACCTAGTTTACAATTTGAACTGTGCAGTTTCACGAACTTTACAGTTTGAACAGTGGAGTTTCACAGAGTTTAAAGTTTGAACAGTTTTCACTGAGGTTAGTTTGAAAATGTAGTTTTACTGAGTTCAGTTTGAACAGTCTAGTTTCACTGAGTTTGTATCTTTAACAATGTAGATCCGAAAGTTCCACTAATCAACTTCAAGTAAGAAAGTATAATGCATACTCCAAGCAATGCGATGGAGTTTGAACAGTCTAATTGCACCGAATTCAACAGTGTTTCATTAATTTTGTAGGTGAAACAGTGTAGATTTACCGAATAACAGTTTGAAAAGTGCGGTGAAATTAAATTGTTTCAATTCTATTTACTAAGTGACACTAAATTAAGTAAGGTGTAAGTTATGCCCAACCTGACGTGGAAAATGTACCGAATACTCAGTACGTTTGAGAACACCTGTAAAAAAATCTTTGCAAGTTGTTCTCGGGTGGGACTCGAACCCAAGATCTTCAGATCACTAGCCTGGCATCATACCTCTAGACCAAAATTAAATTAGAATTAGATTCGAGCCCAATGAAGCAGCGGGTATTGCAATGTATTGTTGTGATGTTACAGACAACTTTTGTTTGTAACATCACAACAACAATAATTATAAAACTAAATTGTTCAAACTTTTACCGAGTTCATATTAAAAACTCGGTGAAACTATTTCACTGAGTTTACATATAAATTCATCTGATATAATATTCAGGCATTACCAAATTGTAATACTTGTGGTAATATTTCTAATATTGTGAAGAACACCAATCACTGTTTCAAGATTATAAGGAATTAAAAGTGCATTCCTTCCTAAATCCACCCCAAAAATCAAATTTCCTTGATAATGTACCTGTTTATTATTTCTAAAATAATAAACATGATTAGTTACCTGCATTTATTTTCAGTTTTATTCTTGGACAGGACTGTTCTTATTTTGAATGCTTATATATTTCCAAGAAATAAAATGACAAAATCATTTGTAGATCAGTATTGCAATTATAAACTTAAACAAAATATTCAGATTTAGAATGTTTCAATTTTGGGGGATTTTGGAAGGAATGGGCCTTTGACATAAATGCTGGTCATTTCAATAAGCCATTTCACGGTTTCAACTGCGCATGTGCGTTACCAAGATCAGTAATAAAACGACGCGCGGCTCGTATTGAATAGAATATACTTGCCGCGCGTCGTTTTATTAGTTGGCCTTAATCTGCACATGCGCAGTTGAAACCGTGAAATGGCTTATTAGTAAAATTAATATGATCAATGAAGTAGGATTGATTTTATCATGTACTCTCTTAACGTAAGCGAGTGAAAATCCACTCTTTGTAGAGTCATCTGATGGATCACTCCAAAAAGAGTGAAATTCACTCTAATCGATTGAAAATTCACTCCATAAAAGTCAAATCACTCACTCGTTTGCTGATAATTCACTCTTTTAAGAGTGGTCCCTCGGGTCACTCTCAATTTTTAAAATTCACTCCAAAAGAGTGAAGTTTCACACTTTTACATTGAGAGAGTAAAAACACCTGCTATAAGACATGATTTGAACCGATAAACATTGATGTTGAAAGGTCAATAGCTAAAGCTCACATACCTTCAGAATCACTTCATCGAAAAATCAGTTATGTGTCTAGTGATGGTGCTAGCGAGTTAAATTATGTAATTACTAATGTATAGACGTGCAACGAGTATAATAAATTATTAAGATTTAAATCGAAAGGAAATATACTGCAACTTTTACGTTTGCAAACCAAATTAAATGTTATTAAATAGAACATTTTGTTTACGCTTGGAGCGTAGTTCAAGTCAAGTTCAGATTTTTTTTAAATTTGATAATAAAGTGTTGCAGCTAAAAACACTTAGATTAATCATTTGTATAATGAATTATTCCTGTTAAGCAACGCACACCGTTCTTTTTTCGTAATGTATTGATTTTCTTCGAACACCGCCGCCTAGTCAATGATAAATCCCTTCGAAATACAATTTAAAAATTAAAAAGTCGGAAATTAAATGAAATTAAGTGGATACACAATATACGATGTGTGACGGTGAAACCTGTGAAGTAATATGTAGAACAATAATTTTATGAATATTTTCCGATTATATTACATCTAAAACACATTGAAATGTGTAAGAGCATGTGTCGGTTCGTCATGTTGGTACCCCACTACGTTGCTATGTTACGGATTCAGTTGGTGGCGCCAGGATTTGCCCGACGCGTGGGGGGGGGGGGCAACTCGGGAGATCCGGGTGGGGGTGGTTACTGGTTTTAATTTGATG
>JAOTQE010126899.1:0-12326 GCA_025631205.1 Nesometra sesokonis
TATTTTGAAGGTTAGGGTCAAGCCAGATCCACCAATCAGTGAGCTGGAATTTGAAACATTTCACGTAAATATATCCACAGCCTTAATTTAAACATGAATTAAACCAAATTTGAATTGATATGAATTTATGCAATAATGCAAAAATTTGATAAAAATGCAGGTAGAACATCATATTGAAACAATGCCTCAGCTAAATCTCAATTTAGGTCTAATAAATTTGCTAAACAATCGATCGTACCAGCCCCGGTCGTACTCGATAGGCTAGCCAACTCATCAAGCAAAAATCAGCACTGACAGGGGAAACAAAAGTTGAAAGAAGGCGGTCATGGCTCATTACCGTTCCCCGTCCCACGTACTTACTAGGCCTAGGAATCCACACACAAACAGGCCTGGCTCTTTTGTGCAAATTTACAAATGTATACTAAAAGACAACATGTCGTTTAAACCAAGAGTAGTAAACTGTTTGCTAAACTGTCATAAGTAATTAAGACAGCAGAACATCATCAAGTTTACATTAGTTTATAGGCCTATTATTAGGTTTATAATTTAAAGTGATTCTCGAACTTGGCTCTCACCAGCTCCATATTCAAAACAAAAACAAACAAGCACATATGGAACGTCAAGGTTGATTTTGTCGTATGGAACGCACTTGACTGTAAGACATTAGCGAGGTTTCGCAACTTTACGAAATACGAAAACGAAAACGGATACGTCATACATTCTTGTAACATTCGAATAGAACCATCAACAATTTATAAGTAGAAGATATATTTTTTAAACACATTTAGAATTCAAAAAATGGAGTGTGACGTATTCGTTTTCATTTTCGTATTTCGTAAGTTTGCGAAACCACACTAATATCTTAAAAAAGCAGCTAGATCTAGATTCTGAAATTTCGATTCCCATTTTGCTGGCAAGATAAGATAATCAAATCTATCGAACTTTAAAAAAAAATCGAATTTTGTACGTATCACCTTCTATTCTAAATAGGGGAAGAATTAGATTTTTCTATTTTTACTATTCATCTGTGAATAGGCCTAATTAGTCATTATAAAATACAGTATCATCCAAAGCTGTGGACGTCAATCTTAGGATTCAGGTGGGAAGCCGTCCACTGGAAACTCATGACGGTAATATGGGGCCAGAACTACTGTAGTAGGATAAAAAAGATTTATGATTAAATTTTACAAGCATTTCATTTATTATAAGAACTGGGTTGACAAACATGCAGAATTGCCAGTCGTTATTATGGAATCGTGGTTTTCAAGGCCACAATACTCATATTTACCGTATTTACATGCTGTTTTTGAACTGTGAATTGTGCATTTTAAAATTGGAGTGACGAGGGGAGAGACTACACCCCCTTAGTTACCACTGGGGGAACCCTCTCCCCCTCTTCCGCCGCCCATGTACATAACACTTTCAGACTTTTTGGACAATTTCTATAAAAGTATTTACAAATTTACAAACTTTACAAATTGTGAAAGGCTATTGTGACAAAATATCGATTAAATCTTCACCCAGGTGGACGCCTACGTACGTTTCAGAAACGCGTCGGCAGCAGTGGCGGCGCAAGGAATTCCCCGACAGCAGGGCAATGCCCCCGAAAGGGGGGCACGGTTCCCAGACGAGTTGGGCAAGTTAAATTTTGAGGTGGGCGTGTCTCCGGTTTTCAGTCTAACGAGCAAAAAAAAAAAAAAAAACGTTATTTGCCGTGTGTTTTGCGTGCTTTTTTAACCCGTTTTGGTGTTGGGGCTTGACATTACCCTACACAAAGCCCCCGACGAAACCTGTATTTTCTCCCCGACGAGGGGGGGGGGGGAAGTCCCCCGACGGGCTGTAGACGGGCTGTAGCCCCCCTTCCCTAGCCCCGCCGTAGCGCCGCCACTGGTCGGCATCGCTTCAAAACTGACAACCCTTGTCTGTCTTTACAAACAGTCTCGTTTGACGCAAAAAAAATACACAAAAGTAAGCATATACCTTTATAAAAGGACCTGAACTTTTAACAAATATTATATTTTTCAACACTTTGTCATGTTAGAAGGTTTCGGATGTCAGCAATTTTTTAGCCTTGCGCAAAAACCGATTTGTAAGAAGTGCGAATTTGTAGACATATTGATAATTTGTTCCATAGATTCAGATTTCGAAATAGATGATGGCAAAGTGACCTACGAAATATTGAAAGGGACATCGCAACGGAAAAGGAAAGCTTCTAAAATTAACGTGTTGTGTTATTTTAAATTCACATCGCAACGGGAAAAGGTAAGCTTCTTAAATGAATGTGTTGTGTGTTGTGTTTTAAATTCAACGGAAGCTAAAAATGTGTCATTAGAATAATACCAATGCTGATATTTAAATTACGATTAAGCATTATTTTAGATTCACTCGATACGTAATATACAAAATTTAGTAAAGTGTGATATATCTTGTTCGAAATAAATTATGGCGTAACTATTTTAAACTGTCGATGTATGTCTAATTTTCGGTTCTATATGGAAATGTTTTTGCTTATCATTTGCTATCCGAACTCAGTCCATCAAGGTCAAATCATTCTGCTGCAATAGGTAGTTAATTTCTGTAGTTGATAACAGCGCATTATTGATTGGATATGTTTTATATTTTTACTTTTCCGATCAAACTACCAAACCAATCATACCAAGTTTTATATCAGATTCAAACTCATTAACTTCTCTCCAAGAATCCGTTTGGGCTAGAACGAACAAAGTTTACGACTGAGGGAGTAATAACCGATGAAACAGCCAAAAACCAAGATCTCAAGAAATTCTCGAACTAAATCGGCCTGAAGTTTCCGATGAAACTGTAGGAGATTTTTCAAATTCAGATTCAGAAATCAAGACATTTATTTCTCAATGCACAACATTATAAAGTACAATATAAATCATTGAAGTCATTTAAGGGTCTTTACTAGAAAAAAAATATTGTCACGTAGGACCCTGAAAACATAAAACAAAGACAGTACACATTATAGTACAACAAAAAGGAAATAAAATAACTACCATAACTTACTATGGTACACTAGTTATAAAATATTAATAAGTCGAAATATAATACGCTTCAATTTTTTTTTCTTAAACGTAAAAATGGAAGCAGATTTTTTTAATTTTACATCTAACTCATAGAGTCTTGGACAAGATGCAGAAATGAAATGTTGAGAACGATGAAGTCTAAAAAAGGGAATTCCTAACTGAGATTCACGAAGTGTGCTGCGTAAATTGTAACCATGATACCAAGAAGCATTTTTAAACAATTTCATTATTGGACAGGGAAGATTTTTTACTAAAATATTGAAATATTAGAGAAGTAGTTTGGCATTGATGGATATCAAATAAGTTAAGTAGCCTAAGCTTTTTAAATAAGGTCTAGAATGAGTCTGATAAGAGGAAAACGTAAGAATTCAAATGGCACGTTTAAGCAACTTATTTAATTTATTGATATGCGAGTAGTAATCACCACCCCAAACTACGTTGCAATAATGGACATGAGGTAAAATATATGCATTGTATAAAGTAACAAGAATACGTTGAGGAAAGAAGTGCTTTAATTTGTTAATAATGCCTGTTGCATTGGAGACTTCTTTTGCTACGTGAGTATGATGGCTGGTCCACTTCAAATTTTCATTAATATAAACACCAAGGAACAGAGCTTTAGATAGTCGTTTAATAATTTCACTATTAATAATAATGTTGTGATCAGTAATGCCAGGTACCGGTAATTTATGTGAATGAAATAAAATGTAATCTGTTTTATTCAGGTTAATGATAAGCTTATTCTTCACATAGGTAAAATAATAGTTTTTATAACATAATCTGTTTTGGGCCATTATAAGAAAATAATTAATATAATACAAAACGTAATTTTCCCCAACAAAATCAAGTTTTCTCCAATGGTTAATGCGACATTGAAGAGTAAATGATACAACGTTTCCATCGGCGGGTGCTTGCCTGGGTTGGATTTTGACAAGCAAAAAACAAAACAATAACAAACAAAAATAATTTCCCCTATTTTCGCCCCATTGACACGTTCTTATAACGATTTATGATTGTGGTGCTTTCATTTCACAGTATAGTACTTTTTCTCTGAAGGGGGGGGGGGCAGCTCTGGATACGGCACTGTTTTCATGAGAACCTCCCAAAAATATCTTTATTTAAAAGGAGTACAGTACCCTAATATAATATATATAATTTAAAATTTGCAATAATATAATATGCTTATGCAAGTTAAGACCTTTAAAATAAATAAAAAATGTGTGTTTGCATTTACATATACCTTTGTTTATGAAAGTTGGGTATTAGTTGATATAAAACAACTGTCACTATACAAACAAAAGGAAGATTATCAGGGCAAATTAAAAACGAAAGGTCTTCTTATAAACTATATGCAAATAACTATATATTGCTAGGCAGCCTTGGCTATAATACCAAGAAAAAATATAGAAGATCCTTACAATAGTGAGGTTTCGCAGATTTACGAAATACGAATACGAAAACGGATACGTCATACATTCTTGTAACATTTGAATAGAACACCTTGAATATCTGTCACAGTTGGTCAGTATTTCAAAACGATCATCAACAATTCATAGGTAGAAAATATGATATATTTAGCAACTTTCAATAATTGGAGTGTTTCGTTTTCGTATTTCGTAAGTCTGCGAAACCTCACTAATGGCAATAAATCATAAAACTGCCATGCCAGTATCTTTAAAAAAAAGATGGAGAGTATGTAAGTGGAATCCATTGGCACTCCTGCCATTTCATTCCAGGTACTATGTATACAAGATATTTTGGGGTTAGGGGTCACGGAAATTTATTAAGAAAACTTAATTCTGACATGAAACCAACGGTGTAAACTGTACAAATTTTGGTAAGAAATCTTCTGGGGAACTCGTTTGTTATTAAGTATAATCATTTTACCAGTCAACCACAGTAACAAATACCATCATTTTTATATCTGGTATTATTAGCAAAAAACATAGTTACATTTCAATAAAAATTATTTTAAAAATTTCTTAGAATTTATCAAATGTAATTGTAAACATTAAAACACTTTTTAAAACTCTTTGGATACGGTAAAGATTTTTAAATTAAAGTAACTTCATTCCATATGCAATGTTTAACAGTTATCACAAACAAGTTGAATCGTATAGTGGAAATGATAGAGAGGTTTCGAAAATTTACGAAATATGATAACAAAAATGAATACGTCACACTTAATTTTTTTAAGTTGCTAAATGTGTTCAAAAATAATTATATCCAATTCTCCACCTACGAATTTTTGTTGATCGTCCTAAAACACAATCGTGACAAAATATTCAAGGTGTTTTATTCAGACTTTAGAAGAATTTATGACGTTTTCGTTTTCGTATTTCGTAAAGTTGCGAAACCTCACTAATAATCATATTTATGGTACACGGTGCGTGAATTTCATTATAATATATTTTTAGGTCTTTTGATACATAAAAGTGCCATTTATATAGATTTTTCTGAGATTGAAAGCCTTTTAATTTGATAACTTTTAATGATGAACAATTTTCTTAACACATGTTTCAATACATTTATTTAATAAACGCTCGTGTACTTTTATTAATATTCACTTATCTTTAAAATTAAAAGATTTTAGATTATTATCTGCTTTTATTTAATTATTTGGATTACCAACCACTCCTTCATTTTGTTGCGAGGCTGCAAAGTTGATAATAACATAAAATTGAAGTTCATATCCTTCCATTTTACGTTCCATAAAACCTTATTAAAATTGCATTATCTATCAAAAAAAAAACTTGATCAATAAAAAAAAAAATCGTAATTACATAAAACAGTAATTGGCAATGTTCAGTAATCAATCAACTTTAAGTGACCTTAGATATACTTCCTCCTGTGGTAGTGCGATGTCCATTTTTTAGCACAATGGCATAACCTATTGGATTTTACATTGGTCACAGCTGTAGGATTGATTAATACCTCACTGGGTCTCAAAGAAATTATGCGAGTTTTTCTCTTAAAAAAACAAAGGGACAATTCTGGATCTACGGCGAAGGAAATGCATGACTGGTGGGTGTAGTTACTTGGCAGAAGGGGTATCCCTTCAGCTCACTGAAATAATCTACTGGGATGGGATTTTTTACATACATGGTAGAAAATGAGAATATTTTAACGTCATTGTCTAAAGTTTTAGTCATACTCTCCATGTTCTCTTCAATGAAGACATACAACTGCGTTAACATCTTTGAATCTGGAACAGCTAGGTCTATAATTCTATTTTTAAACAAAGCCTTCAATAAGTTCCGGGTAAGTGATGATCAACAGAGCGCGGTACAGTCTCAGTGATTGCCAGGCTGGTTATTTTCCAATTTACGGTAGCATTACAAAGTAAAATGTTGTTTCGTTCCCGCAAATTCCTCAAGAGAAAGAAGGCAAAATCAACTACCCCCATAAGTTAGAATGTCTAAAGATAACATAAAAAAAGCATGTTAGGTCTATATCGAAAAAATGTATTGATTGGTACTCCACAAAAGTTCCATTATCACGTATGTCACATTAATCCATCTTCGATGCTGTAGACACTGATCTCTGTATGTCAGGGTTGCGACGACTTGTTGCATGAAATAATATTTATTCAAACATATACATCTGCGATATTTGCTGTAGTAACAAGGGCGGATGGTTTGCATTTATAAATATTTCAATTCCTGTAATGAAAACACCAAATGATGACGCATTCCCTTATTTTAAACTCGTTTTACGATATACAATGATAATTCTTCAGTCATTTCTGATGTTTCGTTCACACAATGTTCGTCGAAGTCTGTAAAATGCTCTTAACACTTCATTTCTAAAACTTAGATGAAACTTCCAGACTAAAATAGGAGTAATAAAAGAATCAAGTGAAAAAAGTAAATTAGATATTGCGTAAAATACACAACTGTAGAAGGTTTCTAAGAAAAAGGTTGCTGTGAATGCAACGGTAAATATTGTGTTGCGTGTAAGTGTAAAGCAAGCAAGTTGATAACTCAGTTTAAAAGTGCGATTTCTTCGTCCAGATGTTCTAAAATAGCTCGATCTTATAGCACGAACAATTTTGGCTCCAAGCGTAAAATTAGTAAAAATTATAATACAGAAAAATGCAAATTCCAAATAAAGAAAATTGCAATTAATTTCTTTATGCAAGTAATATCCGACGAAAGACATGCAGATGCTAACTATCCAAATTATTAGCATAATTTTCAAATACAATTTGTTCGTGTATATAAGTTTGTATCTTATGGGAGCTTTAACGACTGCCACGTATCTCTCTATCGAAATGTTAAGGATGGCTAGTAAGTTTGACCATAACATCATCTGCTTTAACAAGTGTAAGGTAGATAGACGAATGTCGGGGCCTGGGTAAGAGATGATTAACGGCGGTACCGGTTTACACCGGCACGGCGATTCCAACAACTTTCTCAACGTAGAAGGTACACTGGATGCTGTGCTTTCAACGTTCTTCCCATGATAATGTAACGTCATAAGCAACATTACAACCACACTTCGAACCATTTCTGTTACATTAGCGTTACAAAGTAAAATATTGTTTCGTTTCCGTAAATTTCCCAAAAGAGAGATGGCAAAAGCAACGAGGCCATTACTAAATATATCCACAAATAAAAAACTAAAACACATTATATCTACAAGTGGTATAGATTGGTGGTCCTCGTATTTACTATGTATGTCACATTTTACCGAACACTCACCCATTTTGGAGTATGATACTCGTCTGTTTGTATACCGAGGCTTTTATGACTTTCTACGTAAAATATATACAAAACCTTCAGCGTTGTTGCACGAAATGCGAATGTTTTTTACTTATAAATATTTGATTTTAGTAATGAAAACAGCAAATGAGGAAGGTTCATTAATTCAGTATCTGTTATAAATACTTTATTTAAAATCGTTTTACAATATGACGTTTGATCAACTTAATTTCATTTGAAAGTTAACAGTGAAATTTGAACCAAAATCTGAAGTGAAGCGTCACGTGTATGTACAACAGATCCGATGTCGGATCTAGAAAGAGAAATGGAACATTGGACTAACGGTAAAAAAGTAGAGTCACATTTGGACGCGCACCGAAAACTCACGCATTACGGATCTGGTATGACTACATCTTAAGCAGAGTATGGATTAGTTATACAAGCCTAAAACCTGAGGCACCTGGTATCGAGTACATTTGATGAATATAAAGTCAATTTAGATCTAAAATCTGTAATATCTTCTAGAAAACATAGACAAACAAGTAACTTTACTTTCTTAAAATTTAATATAGTGCTTGACATGAAAAGAGGAAGTTTTCGTTGTTTAAGGTTAGGAGTTTGATATCATAAAATTCTACCGTAGAAATTATTTGAAGGTAACGAGAAACTTAAAAAAAATTATAAGTACTTTTGACGTGAAAACAGGAAGTTTACAGCATCATTCTTTTAAGGTTAGAATACAATAGTGAGGTTTCGCAGACTTACGAAATACGAATACGAAAACGGATACGTCATACAATTGTAACATTTGAATAGAACACCTTAAATATCTGTCACAGTTGGTTAGTATTTTACGACGATCATCAACAATCCATAGGTAGAAAATTTGATATATTTTTGAACACATTTAGGAACTTTCAAAAAGTGGAGTGTGACGTATCCGTTTTCGTATTCGTATTTCGTAAGTTTGCGAAACCTCACTAATATCAGATATTAGAGAACTACTTAGAGAATAAACATGATTCTCTAAGTAGACATTTCTGATATTATATCCTATAAAACTAAACAGAATGATACCGATGCTGGTAGAACATAGAATATGAACAAACAATAACATAAATTCTTAGAGTATTTTGATTTTTAGTAGGCATACCTTTGGTGTGAAGAGAGGATGTTTAGATCATAAGGGTTTCAGAGCTCATTGTAAAAAATGTCTACTGTAGTAATCTTTTAAAGGAAGAGAAAGCTTTGTACAATATAAAGCACAACACAAAGAGCAAACATATCACAATAGCAAACAGATCTGGTAAAAAATATGGGCAACCCAATAATAAGTTATAAAAGGTCTCTATATTAAACTAAAACAGCGTTTAAAGCATCGTTATGAAAAACAGCCCATTAATGGATAGTTCGGCTGTAGTGAATAATGAACTGTTTATTAAAAATTATTTTTCACCAATTTCGTATTGGTTATTAGCAGAGCTTCCAGATCTTTCTAAATAGAGAGAATCTGATGTTTGAAATCCTTTAAAAAAACGAACACACCGGGAATGACAGCTCGTTGGATACGAGTTAATATCATGTGACTGAATAAGCTCGAGCATTATTGGCATCTTTCAGTTTCGAAACGTTACGGCTTGTGCTCTTGATAATGCTTCGGAAACATCGCAGTATGACTAAATAGTCCGATTCCGTAGTGGCAATCCACCGGTTACATGCGTAGTCTGTTCCTGATTATTATCCTCCTTATTCCGGACCTTGTCTTGTCTTGTCTTGGGTCCCAACAACCCAAAAACGAGGGGTTCACACGGGTAGGAGTTGGTGATGGCACTTTTGGAGATACTAGTCCTCTTCTAGAAGGCTGAAGTGATTATAGATGGCAGATTTAAATAAGTCTTTGTTTTCAATGCTGGTAATTTCATGGGGGAGTGAACTCCAATCATCAGTAGTGTGGGCTAGGAAGGAACACTTGTAGCAATTTTTGTTTGTGGTGATCGGTATAAAATTGTTCGTTGCATTTGACTTCCGCGTGTTCCGCTGGACTGGGTGCAGCATCGTTGCACTGGTACTGCAAGGCGACCCGCTATTGCTTGGTGAAACAACATTAGTCGATTTATTTTGCGACGGATTTTAAGTTCGTCCCATTTAAGCTTATTTTTAATTTCAGAAATACTGGCTTTCCAATCATATGTATTTGTAACACAACGAGCAGCTCAGTTTTGTACCGACTCGAGCATGCTTTCTAGCTTTTTAGTATGAGGGTCCCATGCTGCGGAACTATATTCTAAAATTGGTCTGACCAATGACTTATAAACTAATTTTTTTAATTCAGTCTTTGTTTCAATTATTCACTTTGTTGAACAGTGTTTCTTCAAACAGTAAAATAGACCTCAATAACATCAGAAACTCTTTGGTTAATGTGACTGTTCTGTCACGGTTCTATTTCATTGTGATAATGGTATCAGTCATTTCTTCTGTTTCACCTACAAAATGTTCGTCGAAGTCTACACAATGTGTTTACAACTTCATTTCTAAAATTTGGATGAAACATCCAGACTAATATAGGAGTAATAAAAGAATCAATTGAGAAAATTAAATTAAATATTTTGTGAAATATGCATCCATAGACGGTTTCTAACAAGATGGTTGTTATTAATGGAACGCTGAATATTGCGTTCCGTGTAAGTGTAAACCGAGCAATTTGGTAACTATATTTAAAAGTGCGATTTATTCGACCAGATGTTCTAAAATAGCTTGATCTTATAGCACGAAAGATTTTGTATCCAATTGTAAAATTAGTAAATATGATAATACAGAACAGGGAGAATTGTAAATAACGAAGTTTACAATGAACAATGTTAGGTAAGATATATCCGACGAAAGACATACAGATGCTGGATATCCAAATAACCACTATGATTTTTAAGTAAAATTGCTTTGTGTATATAAATTTGTACCTTGTTGGAGCTTTGACGACTGCCACGTATCTCTCTATCGAAATGTTAAGAATTGTTAGTAACGTTGACCATAGCATTATATTTTTCAGCAATTCTAAGATCAATAGACGGGTGTCAACTCCTACTCTGTTTGTCTCCATTAGTCCATTACGTTTGCGAAACGTCACAACTAGCATTATAGCCACACATCGAAGCACTTCTGTTACGGTAACTTGACAGAGAAAAATGTTGTTTCGTTTTCGCAAATTTCTCAAAACAAATATGGCAAAAGAAACGAGACAATTACCCAGTATGTCTACAGATAAAATCCCAAAACACATCTTGGGTATTGAATATTGGTTTTGTTCCGCAGTTTGATTATTAGTACCCCTACGTAGGCCTATGCATTTTACTGAACACTCGTCCATCTTGCAGTATGCCACACTTCTGTATGTATACAAAGGGCTTTATGACTACCTATACGTAAAAGAACATTAACCAAGCAACAAAGCCGTATTTGTATTTATAAATATTTGATTTTGAAATTGAAAACAGCAAATGACAAAGCTTCATTAACTCAGTATCTCTTATAAATACTTTATTTTTAAATCGTTTTACAATACAATGTTTTGATTAACTTAATTTTAATTTACAGGACAACAATGAACTTCGAACCAAAGTCCGTCAGAGAAGTGAAGAGTCACGTGCATTTACAGCACCAATTTCAGATTCACCTAATGGACGCGCACCTAAAACGTTCTCCGTTCCAAATCTGGTACTGTAGTGGCAATCCACCGGGTAATGTGTAGTCTGTTGCTGATTATTATCCTCCTGATTCCGGACCTTGTCTTACTAAGATCAATAGACGGGTGTCAACCTCTTCTCTGTTTGTCTCCATTAGTCCATTACGTTTGCGCAACGTCACAAGAAGCATTATAACCACACACCGAAGAACTTCTTTTACGGTAACGTGACAGAGAAAAATGCTGTTTGGTTTCCGCAAATTTCTCAAAACAAAGATGGAAAAATAAACAAGGCAATTACCCAGTATGTCTACAGATAAAATCCCAAAACAGATCATAGGTATTGGATATATGTTGGTGTTGTTCTGCAGTTTGATTAGTACCCCTACGTAGGCCTATTTTACATTTTACTGAAAACTCGTCCATCTTGCAGTATGCCACGCTTCTGTATGTATACAAAGGGCTTTATGACTACCTATTCGTAAAAGAACATTTAATTAAGCAAACAACAAAGCCTTATATCCAATACTGAAGGATAAACATGTACCGAGATACCAAGAAGATAATCTTTGAGACAGTTTTGTCTCCTACACTGATGTACAGTGCGGAAACATGGGCCATGACAACTTCGGACTGGAGCAGAATACAAGCTTTAGAAATGAGACCACTCAGGACCATTGTCAGAAAGACCAAACTCGATAAAGTAAGGAACGAGGAAATACGTAGACAAGTAGGAGTAAAATCTATCCACAGCAAAATAGAAGCAGCACAGTTGAGATTGCTTGGTCACCTGGAACGAATGAAAAATGAAAGAATACCCAGCAAACACAAAACGTTTTTACAACGTTCGTGAACGTTATGGTTAGGTTGTGTTAGTAAATAACGAAAACATAACGT